>PVKE010028598.1:0-20820 GCA_004027555.1 Craseonycteris thonglongyai
TAAAAAAAAAAAAAAAAAAACAACAAAAAGGACAAACAAGAAAATATCAAAGACTGATGTAAAAGCAAGGTTTTAAAATATATCTTCAAGTCAGTAAACAGTATCCAATCTCCTACACCTTCAGCAGACACTTTATAAATTGATTTAAGAATAATCATAAAGATCTTTATAGTCATTAAAATGACTTAAATTACATTCCAAGCCAGAAAAATATACTGATCTACTTCTAAAATATTTAAGTTTTAAATGTTGAAAGATTTGGAAACTAAGACTTTTAGATCATTATAAAACCAATTAGTAACACCATATACTCTGTATCTTCCACTTAACTGAGGATTTATTTTTAGTCTTTCTGAAGAGTGCTGTGTAATGCTATTCCTCTTAGCTAAGTGTTTAAATTTAATAACTATATGTTTAACTTTCTTATTCATGTGTAAAGCTTACCTGAATCATCAAACTATAATACATTAACAGTTTCAAAGTGTCAAGCTGTAAAAACTGGCTTGGCCAATCTATTTGGGAAATTGGAAAGTAAGTATTATACTCATTCAACAAATGACACTGCATAATAATAGTCTACATATGTGCTTTCAAGTAATATTCTCAGGTTAGAGGGTAAAACCTTTCTCTTTTGCCCTAAAACCTTTATCTACACTTCCTCTCTCACAGTGACTCTGCAACAAGATGTAATAATATTTCTGAAAATAGATAACAGCTACAGCAACAGGTTGTAAATAAAGCAGTATAAAGTGATGTCTTAAATAACCAGTACCTTCATTATATAAACAGTAATTTTCAAATAATTATTTGTCACGTCCTTGTTAAAGACGCTATTCTTTACTTATATTTAAAATATTCCCTAGAAATTTCAAGAGAAATTGCCTTTGAAACATATTGTTTAAGTCCTAAGGGACTATGAGTATAAGTTTTGATTTCTGGGGATGCAGGAATGGCTCAGCAGGTTAAATGCTCGCCTTATAGCCCCAGGGTCCAAGGATCAAATCCCAGGCCCGACCCATGTGGACCCATATGCTGAACTGGGGTATGGCCCCCAGTGAGGTTCTTGTTGAGGTGAGCTTCCCATGTGGAAGGCCCCCAGTTTGGGCCCCAGCTCACTTTGAAACTGTTAATGTATTGTAGTCTGATGATTCAGGTAAGCTTTACACATGAATAAGAAAATTAAACATATAGTTATTAAATTTAAACACTTAGCTAAGAGGAATAGCATTACACAGCACTCTTCAGAAAGACTAAAAATAAATCCTCAGTTAAGTGGAAGATACAGAGTATATGGTGTTATTAATTGGTTTTATAATGATCTAAAAGTCTTAGTTTCCAAATACTTCTTTCAACATTTAAAACTTAAATATTTTAGAAGTAGATCAGTACATTTTTCATTTCACCTATGTGGAATGAAACCATGTCGAAAACTGATTACGTACAACTATGGAGACTGCTCTGGGCCCTCCCCCTTCTCTCTGTCTCTGTCTCTCTCTGTCAAAAAAAAAAGTTTTGATTTCTATTTCCTGGCCCTTTTGAAAGGCCTTTTTGTTGTTTGAAAAACATTTATGTAGATTAAAATCTTAAGATGTTCCCAATATTTTTAATGAATCTTTTATGGACTATTGAAATCAAATTAATTTTGTCAATTAAAGATTTTATATATATGTATATAATGTTCTATAAGTGCTTGGAAAGGAAGTATTGTCTCTGTTTTCAAAGTAGGATTCAGTCTACCGGTATCCATCAAGTTTACTTATTAATTGGGATATTTAGCCATTCTATAGTCCTGATTTTTTGCTCATTTGATACACTATGATATAACAGAGATCCAGTAAACTGTTCTACAAGTAAGGTTTTTCTGAATAAGTCTCCAGGATATTTTTTGCTTTATGAATATTAATGCTCTATTTATACAAATATTTGGTATTTCTTCATTATAAATTATAATATTTACAGTCATAAAGTACTTATCTTTTTTCCCATTTAATTCCATCTTCTCTTTGTATCGGGGGTGTCCAATATTTTGGCTTCCCTGGGCCACACTAGAAAAATAATTGTCTTGGGCCACACACAAAATACGCTAACACTAAAGATAGCTGATGAGCTTTTTTACACACACACACACTAGCTTTGTATTTTACATATAGTTCTTTTATTTTAATAAACTTTTTAATTTTTGTACCAGTGACTACTTTTATAATCATATCTATATATAATGAACTTACTCTTCCATTCCTTCACATATTACCTATTAGTATTTTATGCAAAGATACACTTATTTTTCCCCCTTCCTTTCTCATCACTAGATTTCAAAAACATGATCTTTTTTTACTGTTTACCTTTCTGCTGTTAGTTATACTTCTGTGTAATTCCTATTGATTTAAAATGCTTTTCACTCCCAGTTATTACATAGGAGGCAACTAGCATACACCTACCACACTTATGCAAGCTCCCACCTTCTTTCCCCTTTTCCTTGTGAAGTTGTTAGCTGTTTAATTATTAGGATATACAACAGACTAAGGTTTGCTCAAATATCGACTTCTCAATGAAGACTTCTCTGTCCATTCCATTTAGAATTATAAACCCCACTTTCCCAAGCCCCACATTCATATATCCAACCCCTTACACTTTGGCTTGTTTTTCTCCAGAACACTAAGGACTAAAATCTTTAATTTACTAGCTGCTCATCCAGTTTCCCCCAATTGAAATGTACATTCTCCACGGACAGGGCTTTTTGCCTACATGTTCACTGATGTAAAACAATAGCAACTAGAACAGTGCCCGGCACATACCGGTAGATGCTCAATAAGTACTTGCTGAATGAACAGGACAAAGTCTACCACTAAAAGTATATTCAAAAACTGAAAGAAATTAAAGGCCTAAATGAATGCTGAGGTATACTGTATTTGTGGATCAAAAGACTCATTATTGGTAAGGTATCAATTCTCCCTAAAGTGATCTATGTATTACATACAATTAATCACAATCCCAGGAGCCATTTTTATATAAAGTGACAAGTAAATTTTAAAATTCATATGAAATAAAGTAAGTATTAAAAAGCCAAAACAATTTTGAAAAAGAAGCACAAAGTTGGAGAACTTCTATTACCAGACTTAAAGCAACAAGACATTAAGGTACTAAGGTAAGGATTAGAAGGATGAACATACAGCTCATTACATAAAACACTGGCAACTACTAATTTGTTTTGTGTTTACAAGAATGTATACATTTGTCAAAACTCAATCTCTATACTTACAGTGGGTAAATTTTAACATATATAAATTATTCCTCAATAAATCTGACTTTTTAAATGTAAAATCAACCACCTAAAACCTAAGAGAAAAATACTTAATACAAAATATTGAAATATTTCTGAAAACTGAATATTCCACGCAGCTTTTAAAAAATAACAGAGGGAAACCTGGGATAGCTCAGAGGGTTAAGCACTCACTTTGCAGCCCTGGGGACTGAGGGTTGAATCCCGGCCCTGGCCTGTGTGAAATGGGGTGTGCTTCCCATGCAGGAGGCCCCCAGTTCTCCCTTCTCTCTGTCTTTCTCTTTCTCTGTCAAAAACAATAAAATAAATCTTTAAAAAATAAGTAAGAATAAAATAAAATATAAAAAAATAATAGGAAATTGTCCACATTCAAGTAGGATGGAATAATTAGTAGCAGGTTAATACTCTTGCTCAGAACAACTACAAAAGATAAGTTGCAAAAATCATAATTAAGACGGCATAGAGATGTGAAAGCATGGGAAACAAGGTCTAAAATTCCAGTGAAGGAAATCTACTTCACAGGTGTTTAGATGATATGTGTGGTTGTCTTTTCCCTGAGGGTATTTCCAGATTACTGGAGGCTGAAAACTGAGACTTGGCCTGTGCAGAACATTGCTGCTATGAATTCAGAAGCCAGGAAAGCTTTAGCTGTTCACACAAGGCAGGAGAAACAAAACTGGGAGACTGCAGGAACCTCAAATTCAAGACTAGTATTTCTCACGGGACATTTGTTTAATTTTAAAACTCAGGGAGAGAGTCTAAATAATCAAAAATCTTTGTAAAGCAAAATGAAATTACCCACTTTCCGCACTGCTAAGGAGACAAAGGTCATCAGGCTTTGAATGGAAAGTCCTGGAAAGCCACACCCTACAAATTAGGCAAGTAAGAGGCAGAGCGCCACCAAACTACTAAAACAGCAACCCAGCCTCAACATAAATCAAGGTGATTGGCTCTCTAGTCTATCTCCCTAGAAGAAAAGATGAACCCCATCAGGCAGATAATACTCTCCAATACTTGCTTTATTTTTTTAATTCACAATGTCTGGTATTCAATTAAAAACTACAAAGTATAAACTGAACATCAACCAACTTGACCTGACATTTATAGAACATTCCACCAGACAACAGAATGCACATTCTTTTCAAGCGCATATAGAACATTTAACAAGGTAGACCATATTCTGGTCCATAAAACAAGTCTTAATAAATTTAAAAGGCTAAAAATCATATAAAGTATGTTCTTTCATCACAACAAAATTATCTTAAAATACGTAACAGAAAGATCTCCGGGAAATCTTCAAATATTTGGAAACTAAATAACCCGCTTCTAAACAATCTATATAGGTGAAAGGAACACATCAAAAAGGAAATAAGAAAGTATTCTAAAATGAATGAAAATAAATACATATATAAAATTTGTAAGCAGTTCTTAAAACGTAGCACACCTATATTAGAGGGGAAAATATCACAAGTTAACCTCAGCTTCTACCTTAGTAGTAAAAACAAAACAAAATAAAACAAAAAACAAATGAAACCCAAAGTAAGTTGAGAAAAAGGAAATAAAGATCAGAGCAGAAATCAAATATACGGTGATGGAAAGTTAGCTGATTTTGGGTGGTGAGTGCATAATGCGAGGTATTGACAATGTCATGTAGAATTGTACGCCTGGAAACAATGTAATTGATACCAATTAATATCACCCCAATAAATTTAACAACAACAAAAAAAAAGATCAAAGCAGAAAGGAAATAAGAAAGAGGAAAACATCTGTTAAACCAAAAGCCAGTTCTTTGAAAACCTTAAGTTACCAAATCTCTAGTTAGACTGAAAGAGGGGAAGGAGGGAAGAAGACACAAATTACTAATATCAATAATGATATTGAATCTGTCTAGATTATATATGTAGATATTAGACTCACTACAGAATCTACAGCTTTTTAAAGAATAAGAGATTATAAACTTCGTTAATAAATTTAATAATTTAGGTGAAATGGACAAGTTCCTTGAAAAACTTACCAAATATGTGAAAAGATAAAACTATACACCTACATGACCAATAGCCAATAGAAAAACAATATAGCCAATGGATGATGCAGATACTGAAATTAATAGACAAGCATTTAAATAACTATAATCTATATGTTAAAGAGAATTTCAGGCTATTAAAAATCTATAAAATAGGATCAAATTAATGTTTTAAAACTCAATGTTACTATGTAAAATTAAGAAAATAGACTGGCGTGGACAAAAAGAGAAGACAGCTTTTTATATTGGAAAACAGGTCATTAGAAGATACCCAAACTAAAGTATAGAGAGGAAAAAAATTTAAGAGACAGGTGGAACATGATCATTGGGTATAATAAATATTTCAATTAGAATACATGAAGGAGGAGAGCAGGTAGGAGCAGTCATTAAAGAGATAATGGCAGAGAACTTTCCAAAAGTAAAAGCCATCAAGCTATCGATTCAAAAAGTTCTATGAACATAAAGCAGATATTTACAAACAAAACATACCTCAACACATTATAGTCAACTGTCAAATTAAACTTAAGACAAAACAGAAAAGTCCCCAAAAGAAAAACAAGACATTTCAGCAAGACTATAAACTAATATATTTCCTTCAATAAGACTGGTAGCTGAATTTAACAGGAAGCAAGAAGACAATTAAACATTTTTAAAATGTAGGAAAACAATAACTACAAACTTAGAATTCTATACCTAGTAACAATATTATTCAAAAATGGGGAGATTAAGATATTTTCAGACAAATAAAAAGTGGAAAAATTCACTGTCAGTAGGTAGACTAATATTAAAATACACACTAAATAAAGCTATTCAGAAAGAAGGAAAATTACGGTATCCCAGACAGAAACACAGAAATACAAGAAGGAAGAGCCATGGAAAGAGTAAATATGAACAAAAATAAGACTGCCAAAACCATACTAATGTCTTCTAGAGTGTAAAAGTAAATATAAATAAAACACAGAAAAGGGAAAGCCGGGACGGCTCAGCGGGTTGAGCGCTCGCTTTGAGGCCATGAGGACCGAGGATCGAATCCCGGCTCCGGCCCAGGCAGGACCCACGTGCTGAACTGGGGAGTTCCCACAGTTCGGTTCTCTAACTGTCTCTGTCTCTGTCTCTCTCTCTATCTGTCAAAAAGTAAAGTAGAAATAAATATGTACTGAAGACAAAAAGATAATTTCTCTCTATAAATGTGAAAAGATAAAAAAAAAAAAAACAAATTAAAAAAAAAAAAAAACAACACAGAATGACAATGCAAAATGACTGGAGTCGGGATTAAAGTATAAGAAACTGGCATTATTAGGGAAATGGTAAAAGTAGTAATTTTTAAAAATAAAAAAAAAAACGAGAGAAAAATCGTTTAAAACTGGACAGTCCACTTGCTATAAAACTTGTAACATATACGAGTGTATATACACACACACACACACACACACGCACATGTACTTTTAGAATATGCTGAGAAATATATTAACAGGCTTATCTCTAAGATTCCAGGTCGTTTTTTTCATAGATTTTCTTTGTAGTTAACTCTTTTTTCCAAGGAGCTAGACACATTTTTATAAAAATTACAAAACTATTTCCAAAAGAAATATTCAATTACAAATAGACTTAAGAGAAAAATAGAAGAATGTTATCAAGTCTAAAAAGGAGATAAACACTGTAAACTTACTTCACAGAATAAACTCTACTGCTAAAACTAATACATCTTTATAATTACAAATACATTATATTGCCACCATTTCTGATGGAGACAAAAATTATCAGGGAAGAGGTGGAAATAGCTCTTTCCATTAACTAATGTTTCTCTCATCTGTCTTCTTGTTTCTAATAAAAATCTGTGAAATTTCTACTGAACAATATGATAAAGTTGTAAAGTAAAATTTAAGTCCTTTTTTCAATTTGTGGGTTTTTTCATTTTAATTTATGGGATTTTTCCTAAATATCTTCTTCTATTATTATTTCAACTAAAAATCTAAGTTTCAACATAGAAGAAAACCAGTCATCAGTTTTGTGAAGCAAACTTTACATGACAAAAGGATTTCAAAAAATATATAGTATCATACATCCTGGACATATGTTCTAGTGACTTTAATAAGTCACATAAAAAGGTCATATCCCAAACTCTCTATGTAGACACAAAACTCTAAGCAACTTATTTAAATATATTTAAGTTGGGACACTCCCCTACAACAAAAAGATAAAAGCCATGTTTGATACACTCTATGAAAATAAAACAGGAATTCGACTAACTTACGGAACACTTGACTATGTGATAGTCATTGTCCTAAGTAATTTACCGGTACATGTATTGTCTCATCTAATCCTCATAAACTATTATGAACTAGTATTATCTTCATTTTTATAAGTGAGAAATTAAGGTAATATTTGTTCAAGGTCATACAAGTAGTGGAGCCAGGATTTGAATGCCAAACACACTAGCTAGTAGAGCCCTACACTCTTAATCACTAAACCATGCTATAAATGCAATTAATTTAGACCTTGTTAAAGTTGTCTGCTGTCTTTGTTACGTTTCCGGCAATAAATAGTAGGTTTTATTTAGAATAAAACCAGACATTTTCACAATCTGGTTACATCACTGAGAATAAATAGAAGAAATAATACACACCTACGGTAAAAACTTGCTTTTTCATGACAAAAGAACAAAGTAAAAGGCAGTCATTGTCAAAAATAATATTCATAAAAAACCAGATGTACATGTAACTTCCAAAAATAGACAACAGAAGACACATTAAAACTACTGCATTAAACATTAAGATCTTACCTATTTTCTCTTGAAACTAGTTCTTAACAACAGTTTCCCCCCCCCCCCCCAGTTTGAACTGGAGGATACAAATACAAGGCATTGAATAAAATGTCACAGAAATCCTATGTAAAGTAAATGTCAATTCTTTAGGTGATAACGCATTCTTTCTCAGTATTTAGATTTTTCTTGTAAGGAAGTGTTTTGGAGCAATCAAAAGAACTCTGTTGAACTTAAAACTATTGTAAAAAATGCTATAGCTCAAATTTTAATTCTGAATGCAGACTGCTTCATAAACTCCTATCTACTTAGAAGGCTTGTCCAAAAACATTGCTATCCAAATAATTTATGCTCATGAAATGCAAAGTTAATTTAATACAATTCAAAGTGAAACATACTTTAGATTCCACGATAGCTCAATAGGCTGAGCGCCTGCCTTGCAACCACATGGTCTGGGGGCCGAATTCCAGCCCCGGCTGGTGTAAACCCACATGTCTAACTGTGGTGCTGGTACTGGCGGCACCACCAGTTCTGTTCTGCCCCATGCAGCCCCACATCCACCTGTGTGGAATGAAACTATGTCAAAAAACTAATGACGTACAACCATGGAGACTACTCTAGGCTCTCCCCCTTCTCCCTGTCTCTCTCTCACCTTCTCTCAAACAACAAAAATCTTAAGAAAAATAAAAAAAGAAGAAAACATTATAAAAATCTTGGATTCATTATTATGGATCATTATTAAATAATTTATCCTATATTTATGGTATATTTTTTCAACAAAAAGCACAGAATTTGTTTAATCTGGATATTAATAATACAAACTCAGTATCATTCTACTTGAATTCTAATTCTTCTGAATATATTCCTACTGAGATTTATTTGAAATATCAACCCTGCATGATTACTAATGTTGTCACTTCTAAAGTGACAGTTACTTAATATTTAAAAATTGAAAACTTACGTGTTTAACAGAAAAACAGTAAATAATTACACACAGGTGAGAATACAACATAGCTATTAAAAAATCACATAGGTGAGAATACAACATAGTTATTAAAAAAACAATCAGGGTGTAGAAAAATACTGACATAAAAATTTCAACTCACTGAAATTAACTGAATAGAATAGTTTGCACTATAATGAATGAGCCCATTTTTTTTTAAATATATTATTTATTTATTTTTATTTTTGACAGAGAGAGAGAGAGAGAGAGATACAGAGACAGAGAGAGAACTGAACTGGGCAAGCTCCCAGTTCAGCACATGGTTCCGCAAGGGCCAGGGCCGGGATTCGATCCCCAGTCCCTGGCGCTGCAAAGTGAGCTCTTAACCCACTGAGCCATCCCGGCTTCCCCGAGCCCATTTTTATAACATCATGTACATGGAATTTCCTGTGATATTTCAAAATTTTAATTCATGCTTTTTTTGTTTCCCAAGTTTTCTACATTAGGGATGCACTATTTTTGTAACTTCAAGGGAAGAGGTTAAGAAAGAAATAAAGGGGAAGCTGGGATGGCTCAGTGGGTTAAGCGCTCACTTTGCAGCCCCGGGGACTGAAGATCAAATCCCGGTCCCGGCCCTTGCGAACCCATATGCTCCCATATGCTGAACTGGGGAGTGCCCCCAGTTCGGTTCTCACCGGGGTAAGACCCCGGCCCGGTTCCTGCCCTGTGCAGCCCCAAGCCCACCTGTGGAATGAAACTATGTGGAAAAACTGATGATGTACAACTATGGAGACTGTTCTGGGCCCTCCCCCTTCTCTCTGTCTTTGAATTTTTCTCTCTCTGTCAAAAACAATACAAAATAGGTATTTTAAAGAAAGAAATAAAGACAACTATTTATATTAGAGCCACATTTGAATACAAATGTTAAATTCTTAGCTCAACTTATGGTTTAACTCTGAATGGTACAACTCCCATTTGTTTTGTTTGTTTTTTTAAATACAAAACCTTTGATCATGAATCAACCTATACTTTTATCTTCCACTATTTGGAGTGAAAATTAAAAGTTTAAATACCTGATTAAAGTTATATACTTGATTAAGAACCTCTTTGAAAAAGATGGGAATTTTTGTATTACTATTTGACCTTATTATGTAAAAATGAAATTAAAATATTTCTTAAAAATAAAAGGCAAATCACATTCTAAACAGTATCCTATAAAAGTCAAAAGGAATTCATAAAAATGTATCTTTTACAATTGATTTCGTTCTGTACACTTCTAAGACTTTATAAGCATAATTATATCTTTGGGGATGCTGGGATGGCTCCGTGGGTTGAGCGCTCATCTTGCAGCTCCAGGGTCTGAGGATCGAATCCCAGTCCTGGCCCATGCGGACCCATATTCTGAGCTGAGGTATGCCCCGAGTTCGGCCCTCACAAGGGTGAGCCTCCTATGTGGGAGGCCCCCCTACTCGTTCCTGCTCTACACAGCCCCAACCCCACCTGTGGAATGAAACTATGTAGAAAACTAATGATGTGCAACTATGGGAACTGATCCGGGCACTCCCCCTTTTCTCTCTCTTTCTCGCTGTCTGTCTCTCTCTCTGTCAAAAACAATAAAAATAAATCTTTAAAAAATAAATAAATAATTATCTCTTTGTAATATACACACCTAAAACAATAATTCAGAGTTGACACTATGAGAATGAGTTGAGTTTAATTTAACATTTGCATAATCAAAAACATGGAGAAAACAGGAATATCTTACCCACCTAATTTACAGAAGTTACACCTAACAAAACTATAAAAATAATTAACAAATGGTTGTAAAGCAACCTATACATATAAATTCCATTATAATAGTCTGACACTTAAAAAGTATTCTATAAATGATTCGCGTAACTCCATGTAGAATTTTAGACTTAGAAAAGGAGAAAATACAATGTTCACTGGTATAATACCTACAAGAAACTACACCTAAATTTGTTTTTTACTTAGCACATCTGCAAAGAATTGGAAGGAAATAGAAACAAATAATAAAAGGTACTTTTGCTGTAATGTGGAACTTTGATTTTTCATCATGTTTGTTGTCATAGTTTAAAATATGTAAATAAATACTTGATTTGACATAGCACCATAAGTTTAAATGTCAGGGAGAAGGTTCATTAAATATGTCTTTGAAGGAAATGTGATGGGAAGAAACAATTTTAATAATAACACTGCCTGACATATTATAGGGGTGTCCAATCTTTTGGCTTCCCTGGGCCACACTGGAAGAACTGTTTTGGGCCATACATAAAATACACTAATGATAGCTGAGCTAAAAAAAAATAAATCTCATAATGGTTTAAGAAAAAGTTTACAAATTTGTGTTGGGCCACATTCAAATCTGTCCTGGGCTGCAAGTGGCCCACGGACTGCAGGTTGGACAAACTTGTATTACCTGGCAGACAACAGTTAATAGATAGAATTAAATTTCTTAATTTATTATTTCTAACAATCCTGAAATCTAAGAGGATGCATTATAATTATCAAATAAAACATCAAATGACTCTTTCCAGTGGGAAAAAGTAAAAACAAACAACTATTAATTAGTCTCATAAAGGGCTGCTATAAGGATGTAACTTAACTCCTTCCTTTCCTCTTAAAAGCTAAGATTTGAGCTTTCTAAATTTGTCCCATTCTTCATTACAAAGCTGGAGTGATACACTCTCCCTACAAGCCCAATGTCTGCAAAAACAAAGTCTCACCCTTACAAACATTATGTATGTTTTTCTCCTGGATTCTATCACATCTCATCTTGTGTTATAATCATTATGGACATGCTCATTTAACCATACTGGATTTCAAACCCACTGACAGTTGGGTCAATTGTACCCATCTTTCTATGCATCTCACATAGCTTAACATAGAATCTTGATTAATATTGTGAATTTTCTGCATACTCTAACAACTAAAAAGAATTAAGGCTTGCAAATTTATTTCAGCTTAGTTTAAACCAGTGATCCCCAATCCTTCTGGCACCAGGAATCAGTTTTGTGGAAAACAATTTTTCCACAGACCAGGTATGGAGGTCAAGGGGGGTTGGTTTCAGGATGATTCAAGCACATTACATTTATTGTGCACTTTATTCCTACTATTATTATTACAATGTAATCTGTAATGGAATAATTATAAAACTCACTTGCCACTGTAAAACTTGCCACCAGAATGCAGCTTAATTGTCACTTGCCACTCACTTATAGGGTCCTGATGAGTCTGCAAACAACTGACTTATTGATTTATTATTATTATAGAAAACCTCTCTGCTAATGTAAATCTGTATTTGCAGCCACTCCCCAGGGCTAGCATCACCACCCCAGCTCCACCTCAGATCAATGGACATTAGAGTCTCATAAGGAGCATACAACCTAGATTCCTCGCATGCACAGTTCAAAATAGGGTTTGAGCTCCTATGAGTATTGCTGCTGCTGATCTGACAGGAGGTAAAGTGAGCAATGGGGAGCAGTTATTAATACAGATGAAGCTTTGCTCATTTACCCAGTTCCTACCAGGCCAGGGGTTGGAAACCCCTGGCTTAAACAACAAAAACAAAAACAATCCCTCTGGAACTATTAGAAAAGTTCTCTACCCAGGGGAAGTAGGGGGAGTGGGGATATGTATACTATTAACACTTATCTGCTGTCAGTAAGCACAAACCAAACCAAAAGACCTGCTTCATCTACCTTTTCCCCTTCAATGGCTGGATTCCATCCAAGTCAATCAATGACTCCTAGTTAAGAACCAAGTTTGACTAGGTTCACTTCAGAGGACCTGGAGAGGTTGATATAATCTAGAGGGCTTTCTAGTGGTCTGCAAGTTCAGGAGAATAAAATCAAAGTTTAACCTGTGAGCTACTGACCAGGTGAAAACCCTAGAATGTAGACTCTATAATCCTATAAAAGGCATGGAATCCAATTCTGTCTGCTGAATTCAATCTACACAAAATAAAGCCATACCAGTGGGACCTCACTGCAAAGTCTATAAATATACCCCAAACTGGCTGACCCCTCAAAAGTGAAAAGATGAGTATGTCCTAGCTCAAAGTTATTTCTGTCTTGTGGGTAGTAACATAGCTTACAGTAAAGACAAATGGACAGATAATCAATCAAGACAATTCAATTTTCATGACTGAAAAGTCTATGTTTGTAAATACACAGTAAAAGACACACAAGGTTATACAACAGTGTTAACAGCAGTTATCTCTGGAAAGTTATTGAGACAAAAGTAGAAGTGTGCAAAGGTGGTTTCAATCACAATGCATTGTTTGAATTTTTCAAGAGCATCAATTTACTTTTGTAATTTTAAAAACAAAATTTTATGTAAATTTTTTAATGCTGGTTCTAAAAAAAGATTTAAAAGACCCACAAGGAATTCAAAGAAAAAAATAAAAGCCATTTTGGCTACCAGAGACCTACAGATCAAACGGAAATAACACAATTATCCTATCCTACAAAATATAAAAGGAACACTGAGGCATGCTGGGATAGCTCAGCAGTTGAGCATTTGTCGGAGGTCCAGAGTACCAGGCCCCAACCCATGCAAAACCATATGCTAAACTGTGGTGCTGTGGGTACCCTCCATGCCTCCATGGTGAAGGTGCTCACCGCCCATGTTCGAGGGTGGGTTCAGTAGCCTCCCAGAGCAGCTCTACATCCTCCTGTGTGGAATGGAACCTTGTCACAACTAATGATGTACAACTACAGAGATTGCTCTGGGCTCTCCCCCTTCTCTCTCTCTCACCTTCTCTCAAACAATAAAATAAATCTTCAAAAAAGAAAAATCTATTTAAAAAAAACAAAACAGGAATGCTGGTTAAGAGAACAAAATGCCCATAGCAACTGTCACCCACTACTCAACACTCACTACTTGGATTATACAGTATTAGCCACCAGAGGGAGTTTGAGTATCGTCCCCCCAAATTACATCCACTCTAAGAACCCCTTACCAAATTTAACCTAATTTAAAAAGTTAGATCTTAATACAATGTTTACAACAATCCATAAACCATAAAAATTTGGGGGGCAGGGAGGGAACCGGGATGGCTCAGTGGGTTAAGCGCTTGCTTTGCAGTCCCGGGGTCTGAGAATCCCAGGCCATGCAGCCCCATGTGCTGAACTCAGGTGTGTTTCCCATGTGGGAGACCCCCAGTTATTCCCCCAGCTCTCAGAGGCATGCCTCCCATGCTGGAGGCACCCTGGCCTGGTTCCCACCCTGCACAGCACACACCAACTTGTATGGGATGAAACCATGCTGAAAACTGATGGTGTACAAATACCGAGACTGCTCTGGGACCTCCCGCTTCTCTCTGTCTCTGTCAAAAACAATAAAATAAATCTTAAAAAAAATTATTTTTTGTACCAATAGAACAGTGTCTCTCAATTTTATTTTAATTTTGCGTAACAACACACACACACACACACACACACACAATTTCACTGGGGTTCATGTTTGATTTCCTTGTAAGAAGTTTCCCAATCTGAAAAGCAAATTACCTGGACAATTAATTCTATTATCATTTTAGCATAGGACTTATATTCTCCAGCTATTTGTCATGACAACTTCAGAGTTAAAAAAAAAAAAGAAAAAGAAAAAATTTACACAACTCTGACGCCTGGAAAAAGAGGAAGAGGAGTCACAGACTATAATCTTACAACAGCATAATTCAGGCTTAATGCCAAATGCAAATAATGCCTAAACATCTAAACATCTTTAAAAGTTAAATTTGTTAATTTAGCATCTTAAAAACTAATGTATAAGTAACCAAACTTATCCTAAACTTCCAACTGTAGTTATTTTTCTAAAAATGAAGAGAAATATTGAAAATGGCCCAAACCACCACAAACTATGGAAGAAAGAAACAGACAAAAAACTGAGCAAATTATTTTGGAGGGAAAAGTTTTTGTTTCATCTAGTTTATGAATCTATAACACAGTCACAAATATTTTAAGAACATAGTCCACATCTCAATTCCAACACTCTTCTCATCAAGCTACTTCCTCTTCTCCATGGTTATTAGTTTTCCAGTACCTTACCAGAGTTCCTCTATACATAGAAAAACACAAGTTCATATCCATATTCCACCCCTTCCCCCTTAACACTTAAAAGTAGCATATCATCTACACTGTCCTACACCCTTTCTTTTTTTTACTTTATAACATACATTGATTAGAGATCTTTATATGTCAGTACATAGAAAGCTTCTTCATTCTTTTTTTCATAGCTGATCATGACTAGATCTAGCACAACTTTCAACTACCTTCTTCAGGTTAACCTTTAATGACATTCTATTAGGTGAACTACTTAACACCTGAGATACTTCCTTCCCCGATAACAAGATTTTAAAACAAACCAGATTTGAGGTGTCTTGATGGATAACTTTCAGAGAAAGCCACTCATTATCTAAATTATATCCTTTTTAGAATGTTTGTTTTTCAACCAGGTAGAAAGAAACAATCCACATTTTTCTCCTCTTGTCACTTAAAGTAAAGCTACAAATCAGAATGCAATCTTCAAGTGAAATTACCTTTTTTTTATTTGGGGGATCAGTGTAATAGTCAAATCAACAATGACTGTAAGAGTTCTTTGTTTCCTTTATTTCTTGTGCTTTTCTTTCACTGTAAAAGAAAACACTGATTAAAAAAATAAAAAATAAAAAAACAAAGCCTTAAAGTCGCAGTGACATTCGAATAACAAAACACCACCTGATTCCATCTCTCATCTGCCAGGTCAGAGGCCAAGGCTTTCACCGTTTGGGATTCTGCTCACTATTATCAACAGGACGACTTCTACACTTGCAAAAACACACTCGGGAATATAAACTCTGCGACGCAGCGTGCTGGGAATTACACTCCAGGGGCAACAATGCCTGGACCAGCTACAGAGACTCCAGCTCCGCCAGAGGCAGGGAATCTAGGAAAGCCAGCCGCGGCAGTGACAGGGCGCTGAGAAGGAGCGGGTTCGCCGAAAGGGAACCTCGGCGCCGCACCGGAGCCCTCGAACCCGCGCAGTCGCTGGAGCCGGACGCACTGAACGGGGCGCTCCCCCGGGGATCTGGCCAGGGAAGCACGACCATTAACGCAACCAGACCGAGGGCTGCGGCGGCCGTCTTCGGATCGCCAAGTGCGGGGCGCGGGTCTGGCGCCTGGAGGGCGGGGGTTCCTCGGAGGAGCTGGCCACCCAGGCGCCCCATTGGGCGCCGCTCCAAACGTGCCCAAGTTGTGACAGGAATAAAGTGGGTCACAAGGCCTAGCGGGTCCCCCGCAACAGCCCTTTCGGCACCGGATCTCCCGCTTTCCGGACCGCCCTGCCGCTGGGATCGGCCTCAGCCCCGGGGCGCACAGTAGCCCACCGGCCCTGCCATGCACCCCAATCCCGTCCCAGCCCTGCAGGTAGCCCCAGCTGCCTCGGAGGGCCCCTCAGCTAGGACGGGCCTCCGCCCCAACTCCCAGAGAAGACACACTAAGACGACAGTCAAAACTTGGGCTTCAGCTCCCGCCTTCCTCTGCCTCGGCCGCCGCCCCCTAGCCCCACACACACCGCCCCCCGCTCCCTCCCCTACCCCGCGCCCTCACCGTGTGGCTGGTGGCGGCTCCGGCTTCTTCCCTCCCCCACCCTGGAGTCTGGCTGCGGTGACTCGGAACCACTAACCTGGCGGCGTCCAGGAGACACTGCGGCTCCCAGCACAAGCAGCACCTGGGGCAGTGAGCGGCGCCCCCACCCCCCCTCCCCCGAAATGGTCACCGCTGCGGCCGCCCGCTCCTCCTCCCCCTCCCTTCCCTTCCCCTCCTCCACCGGCACCGGGAGCACGCATGCGCCGCCAAGGCAAGCTTACCGGCGGGCGTCAGGCCCCAGGCCCACCGGGCGGAGCACCACTCACCGGGAGCATGCACGCGTTGACAGCCAGATAGCCTTGGCGCTCTTGCTCTCGGGGCCTTCCTTTTCTAAGCCGGTAGCCGCAAACCTTGCCCGTGATTGCGCTCCCTCCCAGCGCATGCGTCGTCAGTGACCCCCGCGGGCTCCGACGGCCGGCGCTCTGCGTGTGCCCCTCCCCTCACTCTCCCTTTCCCCGGCGCGTCTCGGTGCGCATGCGACTTGCCCCGCTGGGCAGCGCAGCGCGGCGGAGGGAATCCTGGGCTGCGGAGGAGACTCCCGTTCTCTTGGGCCGCGCCTTTACGCATTTCGCGGGCGCTGCGGGAGGCGGAGAGAAACCGGGATCTCCCTGGCGCCTCCCTCGCCCCGGTTCCTGGAGAGCCAGGGAGAGGCGGGGCCTGGTCGGGTGGAGGGTGCGGTCGGGGGAGCTTTAACATTTGATCCGGGTGGCTTTGACATTCATCCTGGATGCGGGGAGCGAGGGTATAGAGGAAGAGCTTCCTTCGCGACGAGGGATCCTTTCCCTTGAAAAGTAACTAACTCTGTCGGCGCCAGGGAAGATTTCCCCCCTCCAACGGCATCATTGTAATTCCCCTCCTGGGGCTGGGAGAGGGAGGTTGCACAGGTAACTGGACCTCCCCAAACAGCCTTTACCCATAACGCTCCGGGAGGATCACGTCTTGGGTCGCTGCTTACTGGGAGACGGGACCTTCGCCCTTTGCTAGAGGGAGACAAGGATGGTCAGGATAGTATAATGGAAGTTGAGGGATGAAATGGGGGCATAAACTAGGATCCTAATTTGCAAGGCTACCCTTGTTAGAAAAGCGTGAGTACTTCCTGCTTATCTTTAGAAATTACTCCCCATGATGCTTGAAACACACTTGCCTTGTGGGAAAGCACATTTAAGTAGTTGTAAATTATGGGGAAAGGGGTCTTTTACAATCCCAATTCCTATTACTTTTAATGTTTTAATGAATGTCTTTTTGATTTGAAATAGAAGCCAGCTTGTTTCAAAAAATAACTTTTAGCCATAAAATCCGATCTTCAAAGGTAGTATTCACCTCAATAAACATTTCAAATTCTTGCTGTATGCTCAGAAAAAAAAAAAAATCAAAATTATTCAGATCCCTGATCTTTTCATCTGAGGAATTTTCCAATCAACAGTAAGCAAGCATGATTTGTTAATTTACTCCATCAATAGCAGAAGGGATTCTAATGCACATTTTTGCCTGTTCTGCATTTATTACCTATTCTGATAATTTACTTTGAAAAACTATCCTTTCTTCACTTTATGCCCATATGGCTGGGGCAGGACTCCAGGGAAAAGCATACCGGTATTTTTAATATATTTTATTTCTTTATTTATTTATTTTGACAGAGGAGGGAGAGGGAGGGAGAGATACAGAGACAGAGAGAGAACTGAACTAGGGGAGCTCCCAGTCCAGCATATGGTTCCGCACGGGCAGGGGCCGGGATTCGATCCTCGAGCATACCGGTATTTGAATTAATCCTCTGCCTTAGGCTGGAGTTGCCAAGGTCTCTCTCTTTTCTAATGGATTTAAGTCTGGAAAAATGGAGGCCTGAAGCCATCTTTCCTCTCAGATTCTGAGAAAGAAGACAAAGGAAAAAAGATTCAAATATGGAGATCTAGCCTGAAGACATGTTTGATACCCTGAATCCAATGTGGACTAGATAACTGGACATTTAGTTAAATTAGTCCATAAATTCATGCGTTTGTTTTGTTTAAACCCGTGAGAAGTTTTCTATCACTTGGGATCATGAATCCTGAGACCTGTAGCAGAAGAGGAGGCAGGGTTACCTACACTGATAAGGTAGGTTTCAGACAAGAGCGTTTGAATGCTTTTCCTAGGATGTGAATGTTTGGATTTTATTCTAGAGAAACTGATCCTTCTTCATATTCTTCATCATCTGGAACACATATCTTCAAAAATACCTTTGCCCTTCGTAATGGTTCCATTGTCCTCTTAGTCACTAGGATCAAACTATGTTCATCTTTGACTCCTTCCTCTCACTTTCTGTATTTTAATCATTTACCAAGACCTGTTGATAATCCTGTTTTTCTAAGTTCTCTGCAACTGCTTGAACATTTCCCACAGTTCAGTTCACAACTTTTTCTTTCCATATTCTCTCAGTGACTAAAACTGAATCAGATATTTTCAACTTCCAGATTTCACTTTTTCCTAATACAAAAATCCTGCCTAGAGAAAGCTGGGATGGCTTAGCGGGTTAAGCGCTCACTTTGAAGCCCCGGGGACTGAGGATCGAATCTCGGCCTTGGCCCATGCGGACCCACATGCTGAACTGGGGAGTGCCCCCAGTTCAGTTCTTGCAGGGACCTATGGGGGAGGCTTCCAGCCCAGTGCCCACCTATGGAGTGAAACTATATGGAAAACTAATGTCAACTATGGAGACTGCTCTGGGCCCTCCCCCTTCTCTCTGTATCTCTCTGTCTCTTGTTTCTTTCTGTCAAAAATCAATAAAATAAATCTCATAAAAAAAGAATCCTGCCTTTCATGACCCTAAATTTGTTCCCTAGCCTAAATCCTCTCTTTAAACACAATTTATGTAATTCAAATAATCTGTTAATTTCTTCTTGTATACCTTGTTATTATTTAAACTAAGCATTTCCAACTCCCTTTCCAACCAATCCCCACTCCTGGTTGATGTCTTGATAGAAGCAATAAGTATAGAATCAATTGAACAATTAAGAGAGGTGTGAAACTTTATTTAAAAAGTACAGAATCAGGAAACAGCTGGATTTAAATCCGCCCTAACCCCCCACTTAATGATTGCATGACTGAACAAATTATTTCTCTGCTCTTCAGTTCCCTCATCTATAAAATAATAATCCTATATCATAGGATAATGGAGAGGAAATGAAGATGATGATAAATTTGGATGTCTGTGTGTGTGTGTAATTGTACCTGGTACATAAGAAACTCCATATTAGTTCTGGCTATTATTAATGATGTTCCTTTTTGTGTAATTCTTGCAGCTTTTTGCTGAAATTCTTCCTCCAATTTCCTGTGTCTGGTCAGTCACAGAATCCTTTTCGTTCTTTCATAATGACTCATCCATCATTTCATTGACATTCCTAATTTCACCACCAAAATTTAAAGTGAATGGGACATAGGAAGTTTAAGATACGTATAATAGAGGATATAAGATAGGTTGGTGTTTTTAAAGAGAAACCTGTTCAATCACATATTCTTTCTAGACCCTTTAAAAATAAAGGGAAATGCATAATATGAGGTGGTATTTTGGACTTTGTAGTTAAAAGTCTAGGCTTAAATCCTGGACTAATACTAAGCTAAGAGACAGTGAGAAAGTTAAGTATTTTCTCTTAGCTTCAAGGTATTTATCTGTAAAGTTTGAAAAGTATCTCCGGTTGGGTGGTAAGGGTCGTGGTTTTTTATTTTTACATTTTTTTGTTGGAACCCTAGGAATGGTTGAAACAATTCACAAGTTTGTAACTCCAGCCTACACTTATCCTTTGGGATCCATACACATATGTCCCATTGCCTACCTGGGGTCTCCTCCTGAGTTTGTCACATATTCTGGATACCCCCTTCAACCTATTCTTCTCAAAGCAGCAAGAATATTCTTTTGAAAATACAAATGAAACCACATATGCATTCAATGGCATTAAAGTTACACTTTATATGGCTTTTTTCCTTTCATTTCTACAAATATGTTATCTTGAATAGCAATTTATCCATCAATCTGTTAAAAAGAATTTCAGGAGTTGAACCAGTACAGGTAATTATTTCTCTTATATGTGTGTGTAATGCTATATAATAAAGACCATTGTATGTAACTCCTAAATTTCCTTCACAACTTTCCTTCTTCTCAAGATTTATATTTTCAAAAGTTCTTCTTTGCTG
>PVKE010028599.1:0-20819 GCA_004027555.1 Craseonycteris thonglongyai
GGGGGGGTGGAGATTGTTTCAGCTTTGGCCTCCAAACAGGTAGGTAGACAAACAGCTATTGATAGATTTTCTTCACAACTAAGGACATTTCCTTAACAGAGAGCAGATAATGATTTAGTCCATTCTACAATAATTTGGAACACAAAACTCACACTATTCCAGCCGAGTGGGAGCACACATATATTTAGAGTATGCCACAATTAGCTAAAAAATATCAATCAAGACAACCGTGTGGGAAACACATAAATTGATGATCCCAGAGAGGCAGTTTGGTAGACCCCACATAAGGTCCTTGTGAGGTAAGATGGAAGACATGGGAGACAGAGCCACTGAGCTGAAACGACACTGAGTAGGATCAGATAGTGAGAAGTGAGGCTGAGGGAATGACGGTAAGGGTCAGGGGACCCAGATTTGCTGTATTCAGGTCCCTGCAGGACCCTGTGGGACCCTGGGCAAGTCATTTAATAGCTCTCGAACTCCTTCTCCCTTATTTATAAAACAAAGGAGAGGGGGAAATAGTAATCTTTATTATGAATCTACTACTTACAAGATACGTTTATAACTTTTTAAAATTTAATCCTTACCAGAGCTCAATCAAGTAGATATTGGTATCCTCATGTTACATATGTGGATCGGAGAGGTTAAGTTACCTGTCCAATGTCACACAGCTAGAAAAGAGGAGGGCCAGGATTTCAACAGAAGTGTCCTGATGGCTTTTATTTATCACCTTTTCATTGATACTATTTCCTCAACCTGTAAAGTAGATGATGCATGGGTGTTCATGTGAAGGTCTTGATTTAATGCATACAGCCTCAGAAGAACAGTGGGCAGTTAATAAGTGCTGAGCATTATTTTTTATGATTATTATTTTGACACTCATGTTAAAAAAAAATCCTGTCATTCTTAGGAAATGGCTGCCTAGAAATGAATTCATGCATTATTATTAGATACCAATCACAAAGCAAAGCAAAAAGTTCCTTAGGAATAAAAAAATCTCTTGATTTCTCTTTGCTGGATGTATCAGGAGGGTGTTAGGATGTGAAATCCTGACCTGGAAACAGAAATCAGCCTTGCAGGGGGCTCCCTTGCTCTCTGGCACGCACGTGGGGGGTAAATGAAGCCACTAATAATGCCACTGAGCTAAGCACTTCCACCAAGAGGTCAAGAGTCACTCCCCTTGGTTATCAGGAAAGAGATTTTCTCTTTTGAAATACTCTCCAGGGATTCTCAGCCATTGGAGTCAGTGATCCCAGCCTGAGAAAATGAATGATTCCATGTTAAATACAAATTTGGGGAAAACGTTAGTGTGGAGACTCTGGGACGTCAGTGGGGCTTAGAGGCAATTCTTTTCAACATGTGGCTTTAGACTCCTAGCACCCCACCCCACCAGCACCCCCCCCCTTCCACCAGCACCTACCAGGCTGCCTATAAGCCCCAGCTGTAGAGTCACCA
This sequence comes from Craseonycteris thonglongyai, assembly GCA_004027555.1. NCBI lineage: Eukaryota > Metazoa > Chordata > Mammalia > Chiroptera > Craseonycteridae > Craseonycteris > Craseonycteris thonglongyai. Next base: position 1,453 of record PVKE010028599.1, read on the forward strand.
CCGTCAGGCCTCCAAAGCTCTTGTTAGAATGCAAATGTTCCTTGGGAGCAATAAATGCATGAATCTGTTAGCACATATTAATGCTGTTGTTTCTTAGACAATCTGCCCCTCAGAGAGCAGATCCCTGGGGAATGAGGAGCTATCTGGCATCTGGATGGGAATGGAGAAGCTTTGGTCTCCACTTGGCGCTTAAGAGAGATGTCCTATCACATCCTTTGGTGTTTGCAAACCTGCTCTAGGCTTGGCAAGAGGCCAGGCCCAGAGAGGTTAAGACCTGGCCCCAGGTCACAGGACTAGAAAAGGAGGAACAGGGCCTCCCCTGAAAGCTTGGGGTTCTAAATCTAAACTGCCTGCTAGCAGCTCAGTGGCCTGTTAGTGGCAAGGTAGGGCATGCAATGACCATGGTAGGGAGAAGGTGGACTGGGTGCTGGAGTTCGAAGATTTGGGTTAAAGCAGAAAAGCTACTTTGCTTTGGTTTAAAGAAGACAGAGAAGGTGGGAAGGAAGTAAGAATGGGCTTGGCGGTTCTTTTTCCAGAACCTGTGTCACTTCATTCACTGCCCCTTAAAGGGAAGCAACGGTATGCCTTGGGTCTGGGCTGTTGGCCTTGTATAAAGAGGAAACCCTTTGCCTTGGTCTCATCGTCTCTCTCACGGGCAGTGGGAGGGTGAGACTAGATTTAGGGGGATCTGCCACCCCTTTGAACCCCTGCTTAAACCCTGCATGACTGTGACTTTCATATGTGTAACAATCCAGAAAGCACCTAGTGTGAGGGGGTCTGGCACACGTATAGATGTATGGTTGGCGCTGAATGCTAGAAAAATGTCCTGGACTCAGATTCAAATGTAATGGGTTTGAGACCTCATTCAGTTCATTACTAACTGTGCACGCTGTCCCACCCCTCACATTTCGTCAGGCGCAGGGCAAGAGCACATGGGGAAGTCACACACTCTTATGTCTAATTGTGTAAAGGTAATAAATCAAGCTTAAAAACTGTTAAGTAAAACTCATATTCTATCATCCCAACTGCACCTTCATAACAACAAAGTAAAAATGTATAAAGCTTTGGCTTTTATGTGAACAAAAGCCTGCAAAATACCAAAGATGACTTAACTTAATTGTTATTGCATACGTCTTGGTGTTTTGTTAATAAGGCCAAGAACATTTGAATGTCTAATAAAATAAAGACACGCATAACTAATAAATTATTAATAGTCATTCAGTCAATTTTCCCCTTGATTTATTTTAGTCCAAACACTCACAATGCTGTGATAAGATTTCTCCAGATAGTTTGGTTTTGTCACAGGAACTCAAGTTAAAAATATACTTGTATCCATATATTTTCCTCAAAGAAATGGCAATAAGTGCAATAAATCATGAAACAAAAATATTTTTCGTGGGCATTCCACTTCCAAGTGCCCCCTCTCATCAGAGAGCTGTCCTTCTTTCCTTGGGCATTTCATCTTCAGATGTCCCCGCTCGTTTCGAGAGCTTTCACTCCTTCCCTTCCTTAAAAAAACTTTGCTGCTTCACCTTTAAAAAAAAATATTTTTTTCATGCTTTTTTAAAGGCATTTTTTCTAATTTATGGAAAATTGTGAAAATTAAAAAGAAAAACTCAAATTATTAATAATGAACATTCACACTTAAAATATAGTTATTGAAATTTTAAAATATGTGACAATTTTAATTGAAAATTGAATGACCTCTTGTTAGTTTTATGTTAATTAAACAGTTTACACTTTTAGCATTCAATCATCTAGTTGACATGGGAAGAATCAGCAGATGCAAGGGGAATGTAAGACTTAGGAGAATTGTTTCATATTGCAGACTATTTCTCAGCCCACCAAGTTGCAAAAACTACACTGCACTACGAAATTCCTAAGTTCCTCTGGAACTATGCTGGAACTATGTTGGAAAAGAAATAGAAGCGAGAAAATGGATGCATTCAGGGGAAAGGATACTTTGTTGTGCAGGAATCTGTTGTTTTCATGGGACCTGAGAGAAAGGATGGGATGAGTTAATCAGTTTGCAGTTCCTTTTGCCTAAGCACTTCTGCTGCTCAAAGCCTACACTCTGAAGTGGCGAATACCAGCAGCAGAGAACCAGAAAAGTCCACAGTTTGGGGGCATAATTGCTTTGGCCCGAATAGTGTTAATCAGGAGAGTGGATGTTTAGGATTTAAGATCACACTGTGCCAGGTCTGGGTGCTGATTTCTGGGTGGTAAGGTACCTGTGCATTCTTAAATTTATTTTGTGTGTTTATGTTATGCAGTTCCCTCCAACACATGGGACCAGGAGCAGGGCCCCATCTGCCTGGGTATAAGGACAGCTAGTGTGTACAAGACTTAGGGCAAGTCAATTTTTCTGAGCATCGCTCCTCTTGTTTGAGCAATGGGAATGTTTCTTCCTGGTCTACTTACCTCAGTATTCTTGAGAGAAGTGAGACAGCATGTTGGGGTGTTGGTATACCCTTTTTAGAATATATTTCTAATTTTGGTAAAAGCTTAGTATTGAAGGAACATAAGCCTTTACAAAAATAGTTTATTGCTTGCCTAGATTTCTGTTTTCTGTGCATGCATTATCAAAGGAATCAGAATGAAGTAAGTAGACATATTATCTCTACATATCAAGTGTTAATCAGGTAGGAATTTCTGTTTAAGACAGACCTTCATGAATAGGATTCTAGGAGCGTTTTATTCTCTGCCTTATTGAGATCCTAAAGCAAAATGAAAATTCTAATATCTGTATGAAGTAATATGCAGGTGGCTTTTATTCCATAAAGTTGTCATATTAGTGATAGGCTGTTCATTTGTACATGAGGGCAACATTATCAGTTCCATCTTTCAATGGGACAGACCATTCATAGAAATCTCAACTTCTCCTTTCTTTATCTTGCTCATGTTCTAATAATACTTTCCAAATTTTTGAGAACATATTTAGTGCCAGACCCTGAGCTAAATTCTTACACATAGCATTTTACTAAGTCCTCATAATAACCAGGTTTTATTATGATGACCTTCATTCTAAAATAAGAAAGCAGACTAAAAGATTTACTCAGGATCTAAGTGAGGGACTGGAAACAAGGTTAGCCTAATTTCGAAGCTCAAGTAAATGCATTCACTGTACTGTCGTCCGCTGTAAAGAGTGGTGAAGATGTCAATCCAGGACTCAGGTTAGACACATCTGCTGTTGACTCCCGTGCTGTGATTGGTGACATTGCCCTGATAGCTCTGGGGTCCAAAGCCCTTTAGAGAACACCTGTCTGACCCAGAAGTCTGAGTTGGGAGCACTCTGGCTTGTCTTGCATGTTGCCAGTTGGGTTGCGATAGTGCTGATTCTGAGGGCTGTTGATTCAGAACGTTGTCTAGCTTCGATGTGAATGAAAACATCAGCGTGTCGTTTGGGGGCGCAGCTGTGTAATCAAAGCCGCACAGCCTAGATGGATTTTAGCTAATCTGTTCCGTGGAAACTTGCAGCTGGACAGGGATGAAATGGAGCTGTCTGCCGTTGTGTGTGCAGACCAGCCTCAGTCACGTTCCCCGGCCGCCACTGAAACAAATGCCCCACTCTGTAAAGAGACATGGAGTGGTGGCACACAAATAACTGAGCTGTTTAACATTTGCAGACGTTCACAGTAATATATCTGCTGTCAATACGCCGCACACACATTAGGGGGGATTGTGACAGCGTTGCTGACACGCTATTGATTCACGGCACAGGCTGTTTATCTGTGACAAGAAAACATCAGTTGATATTGACAAATCATCTGAAAATACTCACCTACTTGCACTCTATCAAGTTAAGTGAAATTTACAGTAAACTGACTGCTGGGAGTCAAAATGGATCCACAGGAAGATAGTATCCATCAGGCATTAGATATTCTCTAAAAATACACAGTCTAGGTTTATTGACGATAAAGGAATGGTTTCCTCCCTATAAAGCCAAAGACTGAAAATTGGTTATGTTAATAGTAAGAAAAAACAATGAGCAAATTGGGAGTGGGGTTTGTTCACATAAATCCGTCCTGCATATTGGCCTTAAAAAAATGAATGTGAGGAGCTACTTGCTGTACAAGGCTAGGTGGGTAAAATATTCTAACACAGTGGGGAGATGAGAACATGGCCTTATTTTGAAAGACCCACACTCAAGGGGGGAGGGGGTTCCTTAAATCAATATTTTGCAAAGAAATTACAGCCCCCCTCCCCCATTTCTCATTGAAGGCATAAGTCAATGACAATATTTCAATTGTGGTGCAAATTGGGTCAAGCTAGAGTGTTCCATATTGGTTAGCTGGAAAAGGGATTGCCAGTGGTCTTACATGCTATTTCAAAATATAGATTCATTTGCTCATTCAGCCAAGTGTTATTAAGCAGTTACTTGTGCCATGCACTATGCTAGGTGTTAAGGGTATAGATGAGAGCAAAAGGCTTTGGGAAGAAGACTAAAAAAAACGTCAATATAAAATTCTGCCACAGGCAGCAAGAAAGGCCTGGTTGGTGACAATGATCTGTGTTGAGCATATCTGGATGGTCCCCAAATCCTCCATGGGCCCAGACACCCAGGGCAACATAGGGTTAGGGAAGAGAGCTTGTATTTATTTGGTTACTGCTAGGAGCAAGCATGGTACTAGGCACTCTTATGTACATTAAGGATTCTGACATGCAGCCTGATGGGAAGAGTTCAGGATGTGAAGAGTTTGGGATTATCCTGAGTTTAAAACCTATCATATTCTCCTACTGTGACTCTGAGAATATCACTTAAACTCTCTGAGCCTCAGTTTTCTTTTCATAAAGTGGAGATATCTTGCTGGATGATAGTAAATGTTAAATGAGATAATACCCTTAAAATACATGGTCTAGAATATGTAATCAATAAATTCAATGAGTCTTCATAATCTCCTGTGATGGGTACTAAGTACCACTATGCTAAGTCTGAGGATATCAAAGACTATGCAACTATTTAAAATGCTTAGTGTTTTTAAAAAGTTGAATGAAGGGAGCTTTGGATCCTCATCTAATTGATTAGATCTTTACTCTTTTCATTATAATTTATAGTATGTCATAACACTTCAATAACTTATTTCTAACTATTTCTACCAACATCACTGCCACCTCTGCCACGACATCTACCATAACTACCACCACCACCACCCCCATCATCACAACCCCCATCACCATCACCACCATCACCACTGCCACTGCCACCGCCACCATAACCACCACCACCACCTCACTGCCAGCACCACCACCTTCACTGCTACTACCTCTACCACCACTGCCACTTCCACCACTTCCACCAGCAACTTACCTTTGGTGGGCACTTACAACATAGCAGGTACTGTGCTAACCACAGAATCTATCCTCTTATTTAACTTCCACAACAACCCCATATGTAATAGTAGAACTTCTCATTCAGGGGTCTCCAAACTACGGCCCGCGGGAGGCCCTCTCATCCGGCCCGTGGAGACCTTTTTATCGGAATAAAATAATATTAAATAAATAATTAAAAACAACATCTATGTTTTGATTCTTTTTTATTTGGACCTCGAGTGTGTAGTCGGCCCCCAAACTGCTGTTTGATAGTTAATGCGGCCCGCGGGCTGAAAAGTTTGGAGACCCTATAGATGATGAAATGGAGGTGTGCTCTAGCTTAAGAAATTCACTCAACTCTAAGCAGCTAGTAAGGAATTGAATTGGAATCCAAATTTAGGCAGCTAATTCCAGAAATTCCTCCCATAAACTAGGCACAAACCAACTGAGCATTTCTAAGGCATTGTGTACCGGTAGTTCTGACAGAGTTGTGAAGGCGGCCACAGGGCAACCTGGTTACTGAAATCATCACTAGCCTCGGATCAGAAGGACCTGGTTGCCTGCTTGGCAACATCCCAGGCTGCCGTGTGTTCTTCAGGGAATAGCTTAGGTTGAGGGAGAATCTGGCTCAACAAGTGCTAATTGACAGTATTATGATATGGAAAAGACAGAAGGAAGGCCTGTCAGTAAGGCAAAGACTTGAAAGTAATATGTCCTATTAAAAAGCCTTCTCAGGAGTTATTAATGAAAGTCAAAAAACTGGTATTTCCTTATTCCCCTGTTAAGGATTGATTGAACTCACACATCTGCCAATTTACTGAAAATAACTAGAAGTGTCATTAAATGAATTTCCACAGAGTCCAATTTTAATCTGCTTGTATCTCTTTGTTTATAGCCACTATTTTCTAAGATACTTCAGGGAACATTCTTTCTCTCCAACAGATCTAATACAAACAGGAAGATATTTTATTGAATTTATAGGAATCTTTTTCTGTAGCTTATTTAAGTGTCCTTAGTTCAGTTCTCTACTGTTTTTGATGGTTGTTTTGTCTTGTCATATGGCTGTATGTCTTGTCAATCAATTATTTTTTTCAGTGATAAGCCTATAAGATCTCCAGGGTCTGTCTCTGCAGCAGGACTACTTTATAGCTGAAAAAAAGAAGTTACCTTATAATGAGTTCCTTCAGAAATTTTAGTAATAAAATTGCATTGGATAAGATCTAAGACCTAGGTTGTACCAAATTCCAGATTAGGATGAGATCTACTTTAATGAGACATTGATGTATTATGTGGGGGACGTGTTGGAAAATGAACTAAAGTGACCTATAAACTATTACTCAGTTCAACTAGGGAAAGTGTTTTCAGTTATATCTTTTGTACCTTTCAAAGCCAACTGACTTCTACTTGGTTGTTGTTATCATAGACACAAAGTGATACAATATGCTTGGCCTAGTTTTAATCAAATATTGAATTCCAGGAATAATAAAATAGTCCTGCATAATTGCTTTTCCAAATTGGAATTAGACAATGGCTTCCCCAGGGTGACCAATCCACACAATTCTTATACATTGAGGAGGCCCATGTTAGGTGGTCATATTTTCTCATTTTACACATAATGAAGTAATGACATTGCTACTTGTCTAAAATATTACATATAGTAAGTCAGGGTGCTAGGTTTTGAATACAGGTTTTTCAAACTCCAAAGTTTGTTTGTTTGTTTGTTTATTTTTAACCTATCGTATTTTAACTTCATATAATGAAAATAAAGAACTCAAATATTTTCAATGCTCTATTTAATTTATATGATAAAATGTAATTTTTGAACCTTAAATGTGTCCCTATCTCCCAGATATTATAACCTCTTTATTGAATATCTCACTCATTTTATTTATCAGATCTTTATAAAATGTGTACCATATGTCTGAAGATATGGAGACAAGACTTGATAGTTGCAGTCAAGAATTCCATAGTTTACTGACCTATATATGTCTTGTTACAAATTCTATGTCAAATTATCATCATGATGTTTTTAAAAGAATGCTGCAATGTTTATTCTGTGCTTTTTTTAATTTCAGTGTTGACATATGACTAATAGCCTCTTCTATGTTATCCCTTTCTAAGTCCCAGATCAGTTATTTAAATGATAGAAAATATTGATTCACCACATTAAAATAAATGATCTTCATTCTCTCCACATATTATTTTATAAAGATTCTACCCTAAATCTTCATAAGAATTTTATTTGCCTGAGGAAATTATTTGTTTGTCTGAGGAAATATTTACATAGTTATTAGCATATAATCGGGTATAGTAATTATCATGATTTTCATTGGTGCAACTAATCTAAATGAAATGGTTAAGCTAAAGTGGACTGAACCAGGCATTTTAAGAAAGGGAATTTTGAAAAGCAGAGGAAACTTGATATTGTTTGCAGGGATAATTCCTTCATATGCTTATTATTGTAGTGCTCATGTGTTCAAACCTAGGGTATAAATATTCTTTTTTAGAAATTTCTTTAATTAAAAGCTGTCTTATTCCCTATAGTTTTGAATGTTAGAATCATCAACAGAGCACAGAATATTAACTGAAACTGACAACAGCTTGCAAATTATTTTCCTTTTTTTAAAAAAGATTTATTTTATTGTTTTTGACAGAGAGAGAGACAGAGAGAGAGAGAGAAGAGGGAAGGTTCAGAGCAATCTCCACAGTTATACATCATCAGCTTTCTACACAGTTTCATTCCACACAGGTGGGCGGGGGCCACACAGGGCAGAAACCAGGCTAGTGGCCTCCTTCATGGGAGGCATGACTCCTCGAGCTGGAACCCAAACCAGGGGCCTCCCACATGGAAAGCTCACCCCATTGAGAGCTGAACTGGGGGTCTCCCATGTGGGAAGCACACCCCAGTTCAGCATATAGGTCCACTTGGGCCAGGACCAGGATTTGATCCCGGAGTTGCAAAGTGAGTCCTTAACCTGCTGAGCCATCCCAGCTTCTCCACAAATTTTTGTTTTCAAATAATGTGTTTTATCTGATCCTTGAGTCTTTGAGAACCCAAACTAAGAAGAGCATTCCTAGAAACATAGGGAAGAAGGATAGAAAGACTGGGTAATCTGTAGCCAAAGAAGCCAGATCCAAGACCTATCTCTCTTGCTGAGCTGTCGTGCCCCAACAAAGCCGGGTACAGGTGTCAGAGCTTCAGCTTTTTCACCTGTAAAGTAAAAAAAAAAGAAAATAAAAGTAACAATGGCAATGCCTGTTTACTTGGGCGGGTACAACCTTGATGAGTGCTATGGAAAACCACTCTTACAGCTATTTTGGTAAGTAGAACACATCTTCCTTTTTCAAATTTATCATCTACTCAGGCTATACACAATTCCAATTTCCCATACCTAGCTAGTGCCTAGCAAATGACTGAACCGCCATACATGATAGTTGTTACTACGATTCCACAGAAAAGTTCTTAAAGCCAAGCTTTATAGTCAGCTCTTGTCCAGACCCCCTCACCCTCCCAGATTGGCTTTATCTCATGGATACAAGAATTATACTACATCAGTTGTGTTTCAGGATTATTTTGACATATATACCTGGCCAGTCATACTCCACAAAGAAGTCAGTCCCTAGGGAGATGAGTGAGGGTTCAACCAGCATCTGAAATCAAAATACTTCCAGGTGTAAACAACTGAACTCTATGTTGTACCATATCACCAATGCTTTCTATTATTTGTCATATTTCTTCTAAGAACACCTATGCTTGACTAAAGAGGCAATAGAGTTTACTATCTCTCTTTTTTTTTTTTAATATTGGTTATGGTTTTGATACTTTTAGGGATGAAGAAAATGGTGGAAAGTGTGTGCCAGGCAGGGTGTGTCCCTAGAACACAGGAGAACTTGGCTCAAGGATAGTTCTTTCTGACTCAGACCAAGGAAAGCGAAGAAAGCAATGGATGTGAGGTGCAGCCTCGTTGGGAAAATCAGCTTTGGCAATCATGGAAATGGTTGTGAGTGGGAGAGAATGTTAGCACCTCTGCAAATGACCAGTCCATCTTCTTGCATTGCCCTTGCCTCCCAGCCTCCATTGAGCTCCAGAGCTCTCGGGGACTTCTGCAATGCACAGTACAATTCTCTGTGCATAAGAGCATTCAGCATTATAACTGCTGGCATGTGACCTTTGTGACTGCTTTGGGGAAAGAGAAACTTGATTTATAGGAATAGAATGGTATATGCGTGCTCTTCTAGGGGAACAGCATTTCCATTTATATCACTTCAGGAAGGTTTAATCTTAAGATGCAGTTCACCCATGGCATCTCACTTGTATATTTTATATCCTTATTTGCCAATATATTCATCTTGCCCTTTGGTTTATAAGAAACATTAGGGAGGTTGGCGTATAACTACGTGTTCCTGGGAGAAACATGCTATAAATACTTCTTATTTTTTCTTCTTAGTAAAATAAAGAATTCTAACAAGTAAATCCTAATAGTGCCTTAGACAGCTGCATGGGACGTAACAGTGGTGATCTTGGAGCCCAGCCATATGGCTCCATATTAGAATCCTGGCTCCACCACTTGCTAAATCTATGTGTCTTAATTAGAGACACAGAACCAACATATGTATTAGAAAATAAGAAGTACACCTGCCCTATGGTGAGGGGATCTGGAGAACAAAAGGAATCGGAGGAAAGTCACTGGCACGGTTGCCTCCGTGGGGGCAGGTGGGTGAGTTGTACCTGAAGGAAGTGAGCACGTCCAGCTGCTGGAGTGGCCTGTGAAGGGGCTGGTGTCGAAGTCCATGCCATTGCCAGCTCTCTTGAGGAGCTACTTCCGGGAGTTTCCAGGAAGCGTCAGATGATTGACCTAGAGTTGCTGTTGGACCCCAGTCAGGAAGACCTGGACTTGGATTGGAGAAAAGTACGAACAAACATGAACCCTCTGCATCTCTCTCTAACAAACAGGGACCTCTAAAGAAAAATGGCTGTTGTCACTTGATCACCAAAATTATAGCTAATGTTTTGTGTGGACAACCCTAACCTGGACTCACACAAGGAAGGGAATTCTGAGAAATGTAGTTCCAACACACCTAAGATGACAATACAAAACCAATATTTTATGAGACTGTAGGTAAATTACTTAAACTGAGCATTTAAAAAATCTATATATGACTGGGAAAGCTGGGATGGCTCAGCCGGTAAAGCACTCGCTTTGAAGCCCCGAGGAACGAGGATTGAATCCCGCCCCGGCCCATGCGGACCCACATGCTGAGCTGGGGTGTGCCCCCAGTTCAGTTCTTGCCAGGACGACCTATGTGGGAGGCTCCCGGCCCAGTTCCTGCCCTGCGCAGCCCTTTGCCCGCCTGTGGAGTGAAACTATATGGAAAACTAATGTCAACTATGGAGACTGCTCTGGGCCCTCCCCCTTCTCTCTGTCTCTCTCTCTCTCTGTCAAAAATCAATAAAATAAATCTTAAAAAAAAAAAATCTATATATAAAATGATTATACTTACTTTGCAGCATTATTTGTAAAGCATTTCGCACAGTGGCTGGCACAGGTTAAGAACTCAAAAGATTAGTTAATTTTATTTTTATACCTACATTCTCTTGTCAGGCACTACATATGCCCTCCCATGTCTGCTCCACCAGTCTATGTCTATCTTTGCCCTTGAGTTTTGTTTTGTCTTGTTTTGTTTCTAAGGTTGTGTCAGCTTTTATTAAGTAAACAACATTCAAAGATGTTCTGCTCTCTAAGGCTGCTTCAGTGAGGGTTGGCCCTGGGTTCAGAAGGGGATTATTCACAGCACAAGGATAATTCTCTGCTCTTCACTGTAGTGGTTCCTAGAGGATGAGACCTTTTGACTAACTAGCAACTGTAGTCAACTGGGATGAGCCATATTCTCATCTCTGAACAATACCTGTGCCTTTCACAAAAGCATGATTGTTTGAATGGTATAATCAGCTTAATGCATCATAATGTCACGGTCACGCCACACAAGAGGACTGCTTTCTTACTCTTTTGGAGTATGTTCATGCTGCTAATGATGTATCTTCCCTACTGTGCTCAGCACAAGGATGCTCACTGCTCTTTGCTGCTGCTCCTAATTTTGCTGGTTTGGCTAGACCAGGGAACCCAGCTCACCAGCACTGAACTAAACTTAAGTTTATTTTAGATGCTCCTTCCTGGTTCGGTGGGTGGACTTTACTGTCACTGCAAGTAATGTTCCCACAAAGGTACATCAAATGCTAGCACTAACCTTCCCCAAGGTCAGAACACTGGGACAGGCAGTGACCCTTAATTGCTTGGACCCCCAAATGCAATGGTTCTTGTAGTTGTCCTACCCAGGTTAGATTGTCTCACTCAGCAGTAGCTATCTGAAGGAGCAGCACAATTTTATTGGTCAAACTTAGTTTCAAGCTGTAGAAACTGAGAAATTGAAATATTGGGACCCAAGAGCAGCAGTGGAGTAAAAGTATTGAAGGGGTTAGGGGCTAGTGTTCATATCCACATTCCTTGATTTTCTAGGAAAAATGCAATGTGTAGGGCAAGCTAGAATTCCTATGTAGTTTTCAATTACATACACCATCAGAAGAGACAAATGAAACCTCTATTAAGGTTTAAGTAATAGTTCATCTCTTACAAGTCTTCTTGACCATCATACCTTGCCATATTTCCAATCTCCATTCCTAGCCTCACCTCCCCAATCTGAGTTGATATAATTGTATTTACTTTGTGTGATAAATTTATGTGTCAATCTGACTAGGCTAAGGGCTACCCAGATAGCTGGTAAAACAATTTCTGAGAGTGTCTGTAAGGGTGTTTCAGGAAGAGATTAGCATTTGACTTTGTAAACTGAGTAAAGCAGATGGCCCTCCCCAATGGGAGGGTCCAAATAGAACAACAAGGTAGAGGAAGGGCAAACTGTCTCTCTCTGCTTGAGCTGAGACATTTGTCTTCTCCTAACCTAGGACATGGTGCTCCTAATTCTCAAGCCCTTGGACTTAGACTGAAATATATCACCAGCTTTCCTGATTCTTCAGCTTGCAGACAGCAGACTGTGAGATTTTTGGGCCTCCATAATTGCATGAGTCAATCCCAGTAATAAATCTTTTCTTACATTATCTAACTATCTATCATCTATCTATCTTATCTATCATCTATCTATCTATCTTTTATCTATGTTATCTATCATATATCTAGCTATTATCTATCTAGCATATATTTATCTATCATCTATTTATCTATTCTCTGTCATCTATCTATCTATATCATCTATTTATCTATTTATCTATTATCTATCATCTATCATCTATCATCTATCATCTATCTACCTATCTATCTAATCTATTTATCTATCATCTATCCTCCTATTGGTTCTCTTTCTCTGGAGAAACTTGACTAATACACTTTGTACTTGTTCAATTCTTATATATGAATCACACCATAACTTTACATGCTGGCTTATATTTTTTCATATGTCTACTTCTTTTGTCTTTGTTGGAATTTAGTCCAATTCAAAGACTATTGCTCTATAGGGCAACTCTATTGTAATCTACTCTAATATGAGCATTCACAGCTTGTATATATCAACTGTATGCTAATCTAACTCACAGTTAGGACAATAGCTTCATAGGTCAACTAGCTTGTAATTGACCTCAGTTTGGCGAATAAAGCTATGTAGGTAAACTGGATTGTAATCTACTGCAGTGGAAGGACTAGATCCTCATTCTGTATCCTGTATTTAGTTTACTCCAGTATAATGACTATATGTCTATTGTAGCTAAATTTAAGCTCCAAAACCTGGAACCTAACATGGTTAATGAAATTATTACTATCACTTGGCATGCCACGAGATAATGTCATAAATACAAGATTCAAAACCTGAATGCAGACTTGCAGAAGGTAATACTATAATGACAGAAAACAAGCAAACAAAAAAACAAAACAATGCAGATCATAATTAGATTTCTTATTTGCCTCTATCTAATAAATGTATCTGTTCTTTCACTAGATCTTTTTGTTAATAGGCTTAAAGTAGCATGTGTGATTAGTTAAAATCAAATCTGCATTGTTTAACCTGAAACTTCTATTCTCATTTGTTTAATTATATGTATAGAACTAGTAAAGTTGTTAAAGTGAAAGTAGAGTGTTTACCTGACACCCAACATGTGGACAAAAAGTATAAAGCCTCTATCAGTCAATTATATAGTTCTGGAACCAGCTGTACACACAATGCCAAGTAGCTGAACATTCGGAAACATCTGGCTAATTGACAGAATCTTCTTTTAAACAATTAGATGTTTGATATCCCATTGACTTGATGAACATAGCCGCTCTCAAGATTTGGGGCTTGGAAAATCATCCTCATTTAATAGAAACAAGTCTGTGAATCAATACCTTCTATATAAAAACGTAAAAGTTTGGTAATTAAACAAAATTTGTTCTTTAGTCAAAATCAGATTTTATGTTCTTTAAAGTATTTCCAGGAAAATATAAGGTTCCTCTTATAAGAGCTAACCTAAGATAACAGAGGTTATGGCCTAACGACCTTGGATATGCTCATGACTTCAGATATAGCACTAATGGCGTTGAAAGAAGTAATTGGTAACTGACTTCATTAAAATTAAAACTGCTGCTCTGAGAAGAACAAGCTCAAGAGAGTGAGAAGGCAAACCACAGATTGGGAGAAAATATTTGCAAAAGACCCATCTGATGAAGGACTATCATCCAATTTATATGACAAACTCTTAAAATTGAACAATAAGAAAATAAACAACCTGATTAAAAATGGGCAAAAGACCTGAACAGACACCTCACTAAAGATATACAGATGGTAAATTAACATATAAGAAGTTGTTCAACGTTGTAGGTCATTTGAGAATTACAGATTAAAACAAGATACCACTGCACACCTATTAGAATGGCCAAAATCCAGAACACTGACACTACATGATGGTAAGAATAATAAAAAAAAAGAACGATTAACCTTAGAAATGTATTTCTCCTTTACTCCAGGTTCATCAGCTGTTAAAAAGTGAAAATCTTGCTAGAAGAATTTTTCACAAAATGAATAAATGGTTGTGTTATCATTACATAACCATCAACGAAAGTATAAAACTAATGTGCCTTTGCTTCCAAACATTTCCTCCTCCCCTGATGTTAGGAAGCAGTGGTATTCTTAAGGTATCAAGGCTCCAAGCATCCATGTTTTCTTTAGTTTCTTCCTCTTCTCTGTCTTTAGTTTCTAAACAGTAAGTGCTTTCTCTTGAGTCAGTTTAGACGCATATTTCTTATGTATCTTTTTTCTCTCCCACTGAAATTCAAGTTCAGATCATACCATCTCTTTTCTTCAGAGAAAGTCTTCAACTTCTTTTTAATTTTAGGAATAATTCATGGGGAAGCCAGAATGGCTCAGCAGGCTAAGAGCTCACTTTGCAGCCCCAGGGTCCGAGGATTGAATCCTGGACCTGTCCCGTGTGGGCCCATATGCTGAGCTGGGGTGTGCTTCCCATGTGGGAGGCCCCAGTTTGGTTCTTGCTGGGGTAAGCTTCCCATGTGTGGGAGGCCCCTGGTTTGGTCTTCAGCTTGTGGGGGCATGCTTCCCAGGCGGGAGGCCCCCAGCCTTGTTCCCACCCTGTGTGTAATGAAACCATGTCAAAAACTAATGATGTACAACTATGGAGACTGTGCTGGGATCTCCCCATTCTCTCTGTCTCTCTCCGTCTCTGTCTCTCTCTGTCAAAAACAACAAAAAAAGAATAATGCATGCTGTTTTGGCAACAAATTCAAATAAAACAAAAATGACTAGTCAAAATTGAAAGTTTCCTTTTCTCTAATCCTACTGCCCAACTGTGGTAACTGTTAAAAATTGTTAATTCCTGATTTTATTTTCCCCATGTGGTACATTTATATATACCTTTATCTATCAATGTATCTATATCAACACATGCACAATAATCACAAATTAGGTAATGTTTGATATAGTATTATGAGTCAGCAGTGCATTATAGATTTTACATAAATTTTCTCATGCCTAACTCCAGAGCTCCCAACTTTTCTCTTACTTTACTTAGAAAGTATTCTTTTTTGTTGTTTATTAATGAACTTGTGATGATATACATGTTGTTTCGCAAGGTCCTTCTTTTTACTTAAGAACAGATTGGAGAGATGCCTGTCCTTATATCAAAATACCTCATTCCTTTTAATAGCAATATAGTATCATTTTTCATGGAAGAATAATTATTCTGTTAAAATGTCCCCTATTAATAGGCATTTAAGCAATATATTCTTTTTCCTCTCTTATTAAAAAAATGCAATAAATATTTATGTACATTTGGGTTTGTGTTTTTATTGGATCCATTCCTTTGAAATCAAATTGCAGTAACTTCTTAACTTATTTGCCCATCTTTACTTTCTGCCCCATCAAATCAGTCTTTCCTGGAGGATTCAGACTCATGTTTTTAATGTAGTTTCACAAGAGTTTCCAGGCAGATGTAGTATTTCCACTTCAGAGCTGAGAAGACTCAGACACAGGAAGGTTAAATGCTTCACTGAGGTCTCCTTGTGTATTTGAGCAAAGATGTTCGCAGACTGCAATGAAGGTGAATTTGTCCTCATCCCATAACTCTTAATCTAATGTAAATAACACAAAATCTCCCATCTCCAACACCTAGAGATGTATTAATTAACAAGTGGAGAAGTCGCCAGATTGTGTTGCTCTAAATGACAGTGAGTAGGATCTATGAGTGATGCCAGTGGAGAGTGTGAAGTCAATCCAGGCTTTTGAAATTTGAGACTTCACAAAAAGCTGTGTAAACGTGATCAGGATGATTTAGCAAGACAACTTTGAGGCCCAGATTTATAGCTCTGTATTGAGCCAAAATTCCTAAACCTTCTCTAGATCACAGCTCAAACTTAAACATTCATTTCACTGCCTTCTTTCCCACCTAGCATCTCTTACAGGCTGTTGGGCTCACACAATTCTGAGTCACCTCTTGGGGGAAGAAGGAAGTGAATAGGTGAAAGGGAAGCTGGCTCTTACAGGGTGACTGTCAGTTCTGGAGTGCTGCTGCTCCTCACATCAGTGTGGGATCTCTCTGTGGTCCCTGTGCCTCTCCAGAAGGCACCTTCCTGGCCAAGGACTTGCTAAGATGATGCCAAGAAAAGAGGCTCCTGCGATTATAGTCACCAGCCTTGGAAACTTTTCAGGTTAAATGGCTCTCTCATTGAATCTATTGTTAAAGAAATCTCTTTTGAAACCAGGTACACTTCCCTTTTGAAAAAGCCCTGGGTTCTAAAATGAAGCATTATCTTTTCTGCCTCAGGTCTTCTCTCTGCTTTAAGGCGTTGGCCTCCTTACTGTTGTAATCATTGCCTAAAACCTCTCAGTGTCATCGTCATCACCACCACAATCAACCATAGCACTCTTTTATTAAATTTTTGCCCACTATGAGGGGCTGTACTATGCAGTCTATGTGTATTATCTCTTTCAGTTTTAAAAAATGCCTCTATGGGGCAAGTACTATTGTTATGAACCTCATTTTACAGAAGGTGAAAACAAGGCTATCACCAAGAAACAGGAATCAAATTCAAACCCAGAACCAGGGCCTATGTTCTAACCACTTGGTAAATGTGCCTTCAAAATTTAGGAATAATTTGTATGCTTAGTTTCTCACCTGGGTTGTTAGATTAGATTAGATTAGGTTAGATTCCCTTTTAGGGCCTTTCTTTGACAACAAAATGTAAGTTTCTCGAGAGCAGAGTTTTCTGTTTTTTCTTTTTTCACTGCTGTGTCCCAGTGTTGGGACAATGACTGGCACAGAATGGACATACCATCATTCTTTATTGAATGAACAATAAATAACATTCTGTGGAGACAAGAGATTATATTGAAAGATCTTGAAACTTGGAGCCATACAAACTTTTATATTTACCAAGTATGTTAATTTGGGGCAGATTACACACTATCTCTGAGCCAGGAAAATGAGCATAGTAATTTCTTCCATACAGGCAATTCTTAAGGACTCATGAGAAAACCTACAAAGCACACCCTGAGTTGGCCCATTGAGAGATTTCACTGTTGTTACATGACAATAAATGCTTCATTTCATTGCCTATTTCTCTGTCTTCTGACTAGTTTTCTTATTAGAAATTATGTGTGTAAATTCAAGTAACGCCCTCAATCTGGCCTCCTCGTTCTAGAGACACTTTGGGATTCTGGTTTCATAAACAGAAATTACCTTGCCAGAATCGTCAGTGGAATCTGTGTGAATGCAGATGATAAGCCAATGTGATGCCTGACCAGTGGAGAACAAAGATGAGTCGGCTTTCATTGTAGGCAAGAGGAGGTAAGCACATTCGTGGGAAACAAATTACTGGTTTGGAGAAAAGAGATGTTGCAACAACAGAGGCTATTATGACTGACGACACATTTCTACTGTTAAGTGCCTCAGAGAGATGGCTCCTTTTTTTATTCCTTGAAAATGAAGCCACATGTGCCAGTTGGAGCTCTAAGTAGAAATGTGAGTGTGTGTGTTTGAATCCAAGCTTTTGGCACATGAAGGGAAACAGTTCCAGCACAAATCACAAGACCAGTGTTCTCTAAGGAGGGGAAAGAGAGCTAAGTTCTCCACAAAGATCTTTTCTATTGCCAAACACATCCAAATCCATTTGCCTTCTGCTCCAAGAATGTTTTGCATTCTTCTCAGCACCAGCCCAGTAGACCTGGAAACCAATCTCCCCATGGTGAGGAGCTGGCACCATAGTTGATCAGTGTAATCCAGGCTGCATATCACCAGGCAGTTTGTCGACTTTCAACAGATGTTGCAAAAGGCAGTCCGATTTGCCATCCTTTTCTTGGCAGCACTCTTGTTTTTTCTTCTGAGGTCTGAGGTTTCCTTGCAGTACACAGTATCTGTCTGAACAGCAGATGTGTTAGAGAGGGCTATTTTTCTAAGCTAATTCTCTGCTACTCTTTGCTAATTAAATCTCAGAATGTTCACATCCCAGAATGTACAGGCTTCTCACAAAGAGAAGGGAAAGGATTTATTCAAAGCTGACTATCATCTGACAATTTGAAATTATGTATTTGCTTTCCCCGGAAAAATTTTTTTTTAAAGCATTCACAGTAAATGTTGTTCTGCTGATAATGCAGTAAGGGGCACAACATATGATGTATCAATGGCTGAAAATACTGAAATTGGCCTGAACTACCTTTAAAGGTAACTTTGGATGCCTATCAGACATGCAATGCACAAAAAAAAAAGGCAGATGACATACTTTGTCCAAACACGAATTGTTCTTTTTTTGTGTTGCCTTCTGGTCGCTTTGCTAACATACTAGCTCCAGAAATGGCAATATGTACTTTCTCCGGAAGGCATACAGTGGAGAGATTTTTCCATCGATGTTCTTCAGCTTGCCACCCAGAAACATTTTCATGGATACAAGACCAACTTGAGAAGAAATGAAGAAGCAGTGTCTTTACTATTTCACCGACTACTCAGTTGTAATGAACAGAGATCCAATCTGGTTGTCTTGAGGATGGAGAGGTTACTGTAAAGACAGACATGAACTGGGGCAGGAGGGTGGCAGAGTGTTCCAAATCCAGGCCACCTTGAGGAACTGCCTGCTTTCCTATCCCCCAGGGGCTTCACAGCCTCCACCTCATGACAACTCTTCTCTTTTCATGACTGCCACTTCCTCCCTCCACTCGATTCTCCCCTGTTCTCTATCTCAGAGCCAAATCATGCCTGGGTTTAATCTTATGCACATTCATCTTTCAGTGTGTCACACATCCTCACAGAAGTGAGCAGAAGATGGGGGCCCTGAAACTGCTGTTCTGGGTGCCCTGAGTTGCTCTTCTCTCAGGCAGTTTCAGTTTCCGGGTGCCTCCCATACTGTGATCATCTCAGTACACCAAGTATACTTCTCGTATTTAAAGAGACATATTTTCAGTCAAACACGGTTCCTCAGTGCAAGCCAATGACTTCATGGGATGCTCTACTAAGGAAGCAATCATCTGTTCCAAAGCTAAAGAAAAATCCTGCTATGTTGAGCTTTCCAAGAAAC
>PVKE010028600.1:0-20818 GCA_004027555.1 Craseonycteris thonglongyai
TGAATCCCACTTGGTCATGGTGAATAATCTTTTTAATGCATTGTTGTATTCTGTTAGCTAAAATTTTATTTAAGATTTTTGCATCAGTGTTCATCAGTGAGATTGGCCTATAGTTTTCCTTTTTGGTATTGTCTTTCCCAGGTTTTGGTATTAGGGTGATATTAGCTTCATAGAAAGAGTTGGGTAGTACTGCCTCCGCTTGAATTTTCTGGAGTAGTTTGAGAAGGATGGGCGTTAGTTCTTCTTTGAATGACTGGTAGAATTCATTGGTAAAGACATCTGGTCCAGGCCTTTTGCCTTTGGGCAATTTCTACAAATCTTTTAATTTCTTGTTTTATTTCCTCTTTGACCCAGTCACTTTTTAATAGCATGTTATTCAATCTCCACATATATGTGGTTCTCTCTGCACTTGCTCTTTTGCAATTGATCTCTAGTTTCAACGCTTTTTGGTCTGAGAATACACTTGGTATAATTTGGATGCCCTTAAATTTGGTGAGACTGGATTTATGTCCCAGGATATGGTCTATCCTTGAAAATGTTCCATGTGCACTAGAGTAAAATGTATAGCCCTTTGTTGTAGGATGGAATGACCTGTAAATGTCAATTATGTCCATTTTCTGCAATGTATCATTTAAAGCTGCAATTTCCTTATTTATTTTCTGTTTGGATGATCTGTCCAATGTTGTCAGGGGGGTGTTTAGATCCTCTACTATAATTGTATTTTTGTCAAATTCTCTTTTTAGATCTGTTAGTAGTTGCTTTATAAATTTAGGTGCTTCCTGATTGGGGGCATACAGATTGATGAGTGTCATGTTTACTTGTTGTATTGTCCCTTTTATCAAGATGTAATATCCATCTTTATGTCTTATTATATATTTTATGCTGATGTTTTTTTTTATTGGAAATCAGTATGGCCACTTCAGCTTTTCTCTGACTGCCATTTGCCTGGAGTATTGTTTTTCATCCTTTTACCCTGAGTCTATGTTTGTCCCTGTGGCTGAGGTGTGTCTCTTGTAGGCAGCATATGGTTGGATTTTGTTTTTTAATCCAGTCTGCTACCCTGTGCCTCTTTATTGGTGAATTCAGACCATTTACATTCAAGGTGACGATTGATATATGAGGATATCCTGTATCCATTTCTTGTTTTCTTTTTATTTTTTTGTTGTCTCAACTTTTCTCTATTTATTTTGATTTCTTGATTCAGGTCAAATAGCCTCCTTCAGTATTTCTTGGAGTGCCGGTTTTGAGCTGGAGAATTCCCTCAGCTTCTGTATATCTGTAAAGGCCTTAATTCCTCCTTCAGATCTAAAGATTAATTTTCTGGATAGTTAATTCTTGGCTGGAAATTTCTCTCTTTTAATATTTTGAAGATTGGGGTCCACTCCCTCCTGGCTTGAAGAGTTTCTGCTGATAAGTCTGGTGACAGCCTGATAGTTTTTCCTTTGAAAGTTATATTTTGTTTTTCCCTGGCAGCCTTGAGGATGCTTTCTTTGTCTTTGGTTTTTGTCATCCTCAGAACAATGTGCCTTGGAGAAGATCTGCTAGGGTCTAGGTTGGGGATGGCGAACCTATTGCACGCATGCCCAAAGTGGCACGCGGAGCAATTATTTCCGCATGTGGAGCCGTGAATACCATTTAAAAAATTATTGTTTATCCTCTTATAGACATAAAAATATTTGATACCTCTATCTCACTCAATGGGTTGGCACACAAGTCGAGCAAGTATACTCTTATTTCATAAACTTTGGCACTCAATCGCCAAAAGTTTCGCCACCCCTGGTCTAGGTAGTTAGGGCTTGTGATTTTCTCTTGGATTTGGGGCTGTAATTCTTTCCACAGGTTAGGAAAATTCTCATCCACTATTTGTTTTAGTAGACTCTTAGAAGATTTCATCTCGCTTCCTTCTGGTACCCCTATTATTCTAATATTCTGGTGGAGTCAGAGAGTTCTTGTAGGGCTCTTTCATTTCTCTTGAATCTCATTTCCCTTTCTTCTTCCCTCTGTGACATTTCCATGCGTCTATCTTCAATTTCACTCATCCTTTCCTGTAGCTGGTCAGCCCTGTTTCTTATGCTGGTCAGTTCTTTTTTCAGCTCTGCTATGATGCCTTTCTTTTCGAGGAGTTCCTTTTGGTTCTGCTCTAGCTTCTCAATTTTATTGGTAAAATACTCATTTTGCTCAGAGAATTTCTTGTTGAGGTCATTTAACTGTGTCTGGGTACTTTGCCAGCATTGAGTGAGCTCTCTGTGTGTCTTGAGTATTACAGCCCTGAATTCTGTTTCACTTAGATTTGATTCCAAGTGTGCAAGCTCCTTTACTAAAGAATGCCCCTGATCTTCCAGAGGGGCTTTGGATTCTGAGGTGTGCATTGTGTTTGATGTGGTTCTTTTTGCTTTAGGCATGAGTATGTTTTCCCTTCGGGGGGTTTACCTATCAGATGGGCTTCTCTTTATTTTTTCTTTTGGGCTCAGTTGTGGGAGGAGGAGATTTTGGGAGAGTGTTGGGGGAAGCAGACTGCTTCTGTGCCCTGGGGCACTTCAGGTTGCTGTCTTAGCTGTTAGAAAGCAGGGTAGTGAGGGTGTGGCTGGGGGTGGAGGCTTGTGAGTAGAAGCTAGGGCATGCCTGAGACACAATAGCAGATTCATCTTTCAGCAGGGGGGCTGGTGGTTCAGTACGGGCGGGGTGCAGGAGCTCCGGTCTTTCTCCCCTCTTCTTGGCTGCTTTTCCTTCAATCGTGTCTGTGAGCTGCACCCGCAGAGCAGCGGCAGGGATGGACTGGGGCTTGGCAGAGGCCGGGTCAGCCACGCGGGAGGTGGTGCAGCCGCGACCCGGTCAGAGGTGCACCCAAAGCCAGGTCATCCGTGTGCATATAGGCGCCTCGGCGGCCCCATAGGTAGCCTGGTCACGTGCATGAGCATTGGCGCTGCGGTGGCCTGGTAGGCAGCCCAATTGCGTGTGCTGGTGGTAGCGTCCCAAAGGCCTGGTGGGCGAGGCGCCGATAGTCTGTCTTGTGGCCCAGTAGGCAGCCCAATTGCGCTACAGCAGCAGCACCTCAGTGGCTTGGTGGGCCGAAAGCCCTGGGGCACACAGGCCGCAGCTCGGTTGGCAGCCGCTCTATGATCCTGGCTCTGTTGAGACCACCGGATTCACTCCAAGCACGTCCAATGCAGCTATGCCCACTCAAGCCCCAGCCCTCACTCCAAGAGCCCTGTCCTCAGAAGGCGCTCCTTCACAGTCAATCTCCTCCGTAAATCAGGGGTGCCGAGCTGTTGTGGGCTGAATCCCTGCTTTCACCCCGCCCACTGGGAAGAACAGTCCCTGTTCCTCTTTGGGCTCCATGATCTGATTAGGGCACTGCGTGTTGTCCCTTGAGTTCGGATGTTAAATTGTCCACAGTCTTGTGGGGCTTCCACGCTCCTTAGGTCTCGGCTTCTAGCCCGCCCTCAATCTAGCCCCACTTTGACCATAGTCCCCCAATCCCCCTTTGTTTTTGCCAGCCCCGGGCCGCGCGCCGAGTCTCTGTCCCCGAACTGCTGCTTCCCCTTCCCTCTCCCGCTCTCCCCTTTTTCCTCTAACCTTTGGGTATTGTTCTGCATTGTGTGGGTCTCTTAGTTGAGGTTGCTTCTCAGGGTTTTCCCCTGGATTCCCCTTTGTTCACAAGTCCCCCACCCCAGGCAGATCAGCGTTCTCCTCTCATGCCGCCATCGTTTTTTTTCCAATGACCTTTAAACAACACTATTTTTTTCTTAAAAAACTTTGCTTCTCTCTGACCAGACAAAATACTTTAAATTCTGAGAAACAAACTTTCAATTTAAAACAGCTTTAGTTTTATAGAGGGATTATTTTTCTCCTCATTAATGTTCTCTTTTACCATAAAATTAATTGTAGAATAATCTATATGGATGTTTATCACCATGAATGACAATCATATTAATTGAATGGAAACTTTGCTTTTGAATATATATGCATCAGAGGTATGCAGGTTAATAAACATAGTGTTACTCATATCACAATGAAGTCAAAGTAGGAGAACAGGACTCATATTGCTATTTTAGAAATAGGGACAACCTCAGAGAGCTAAAAGTGGCTTTTATTTATTATTATCACTTAGACCTATGCTTTAAATGCTTGACTTTGGCCTTTATTTTCCTATGTTAATTAACTTTATTGTTGGTTTTGCTAAAGTAGGAACAAATTTTTGTCCCAGGTTGAAATTCTGGTGAGCTTATTTTGAAATATAAAATTACCATATCATTGTTAAAAACCAAAGACCCCTAAGTTGTTGTTATCATATTAAAGTGTCAATGGCAATGATTGTTTTTTTTGTGAATGGGGTTTTCTACATGAAGACAACATTACAGATTAGTTCTAATATTTAATTTTATTAAGACTGTTGGGAAAGTTTACCTGTCCATAATGAATAAAAGCATTTTATAGTGGAATTTACCTCTTAAGGGAATGATTAGTAAGGCATATTAGGGAAACCTTAAAAATTATTTTTATACATTAAACGGAATATGTCTATAAAATCTAATAACTGAATGTTAGATTAAATCAAGGAACAATATGTTCCAGTCTTAAGTCCAACTGGGATTGTATGAAATGCTAAAAGGTTAACTATTCAATAGTAGTCATGGTCCCTCCAACTCAAATCTTCAAAATGGAAGAATTACAAAAGTCTATCTTGATTACAATGCAGGCATTCCTGAAAGCTAAAAATCTGATAGGTTTTCAAACACTTTTCAAGAATGATGATTCCAGCAATGTCTTAATGAGTTGTTCACATCTGAGAAAGCTTAGTGAACATTTAGTCAAGTAGCACCTACTTTAGGAACCCTAATGGTGTCACCACCTTTAAGAATAATGGTCATTTCATCTAAAATTTTATTTTTAGGGCACAACTACTGAAACAGAAATAAGAAAGAGACGGTCCAGTTCTTATCATGTTTCCATGGATTTGTTGGAAGATCCCACAGCAAGGCAAAGAACAATGAGTATAGCTAGTATTTTGACCAACACCATGGAAGGTACGTTAAAAGTCTTACAGCATGTCTATTTGCTGGTGCTTTGGTAATAATGAAAGAGACAATTCCATGAATTCCAAGAAAATTTGTTCTGACTTGTTGCTACTTCATCATTGTGCCTTTTACTAAATAAAAGTAAAATCTATGGAGAACACTTGGATTCTACCATCTCTTATAGATTTTTACATTTATCCCCCAGGAAGCTATTGCACATACAAAATATACTTGGAATACTATTTTCATTAATTAAATTCTAAACCGTTGAAGCTTGTTGTGTGCATGATATTGAAAGGAGTGTAATGATAAATGCTCATTTTTATAAAGATGCTAACCCATTTGAAGTGTATTAACTGCTTGAGACACAAATTATAAAATAATTTGATTTAACCAGAAATGTAAATGAAAAATGTAAATTAGGGATTGATGTTAACCTTTATGAAGCAAAATTTTCAAAATTTTGTAGGACTACTTTTGCGTCTCTCTGACCGGAGTATTTCTCCTTAGTTGCAGATTATGTCTGAGGAATTAACATATTGTTTAGAGGTCTGGATTTCATAGTGCCAAAATAAAGACTTTGGGGACAATTTGATCTGTGATCACATTTTGGCTCTGCCATGTGTTAAATGTGTTAGTTTATGACTCTAAACTTCAGTTTCTTCATCAATAAAATGTGGTGATGATTAGGCATAAAGATTAAATGAGGCATCATATATAAAGCAGCTCTGTACCTGGTGTAGAAGGAAGTCAATAAATAATATTATTAGTCATTTCATTTTTGTTGTTTTTATTAATTTACATTTTTTTGCCTTTTCATACTGTAAGTGCATTCAAAATCAATTATCAACTTCAAATACTTGGAAAATATTATCATATAAAATATATTATACCCTCCTTTCTTATTCTCCTTACCCCTTTTCTCCTTTTCTCTTTTGTAATCCCTCCCAGATGTATGTGAGCACAGGTGTCAAAAGAAATAGAAAAATGGAGAAAGAGAGAGAGAACATCCACACATTACTTTCTTATTTTTAGTTATAATTTATCTTAATATTGGATAGATTCTTGGAATAATTACTTTCCAGTCTAAATGGAAAAATGTCATGATACTAATACCGGTACTTAAATCCTAAAAGTCACAGCCAGAAAAAAATCACAGTGTAGATGACCACAGATATCGCAGCCATATCAATATTACAAGACCCAAGTTTACAGTGTCCTAGTGCAGTGTCAGAAATCTTTTCACTGCTTTCTATGGAATATTAAACTCAGTACATTCTTCCCCAACCTCACCTGCATTAGCTTGCACTCCCTCTTTCCCCCCAGCTGCCAGTAGCTTGCTCCTCCCTGTCCCTCCAGGTAAATCTTTTGAAGATTCTCTGGTCTTCTGCTCCCTGCCACATAGCAAAACCACTGAGAGGAAGCTGCCAGTGGTTCTGCTACCGATGTCAGCAGCATGTCTGCTCCCTAAAGCAAGAAGTAGAGAAGGAGACAGGGTAAGTCTAAATCAACAGCCCTATTTTGCACTTCTGATAGCATTAAGTTTGAGCTAACGTAAGAAAGAATTAAATAAACATCAGCCCACCACAAGATTGAACTTGTCCACTAGTTAAGATATGGAGTTCAAAAGGAGTGCACCCACACAACCCTCCCAGGGATTGTGTTTTATGGAGTTGCTTACGAGGAAAACGATGTCCTAGAAATAAGTGAAAGTGAGCAAGCAGGAGCCTGAGTGTTTGGTTTTAATATCTGCAGAGCTTTTGACTTTGTATTTTTGTGAGAGACAATGGCTAAGTTTTTATTCTATTTTTCATTGGTTGTAGAGAATTAAAAGCTTTTTTTTAATTCAATTGTATCTACACACTTTGAATGTGGCTTTGATAAATGTTGGTTGTTAGTAATACTTAGGCATACATATATGTAAGAGAGTTTTCTTAATACATAGACCATTTTTTGTTCCTGATATGGTAGAAAGGCTTCTAAGGTTGATACAATCTGTTTATTGGGAGAACCTTTCTTCTAACACTAACCATGGTTGAGTTCACCTTCCCTTTTTATGAGCCAGGCTTGTTGATCCGGCTGGCAACTTATGTTTTTCTTCTTCTGAATTACAGCCAAGTCTTCATTGTCCAGAGTAATGAATAGGCTCCTACTTAATGAAACTGTAGGAAATAATAGCAAAAATGAATTGTTGGCTTTTCAAGTATTTTAAATACAGAAACCATCTAGAAATTTTTCCTGGTCAAACCTTTTAGAAGGATAGTGGGATTGTAACTTTTAAACACCTGAGGAATTAAGGGGACAGCAAAAGTCTAAACTTGGCAGTAAATGATTCTCCGTGCCCATAACCCAGACAGGAATAATGGAGAGATGGCTGTAGTTCTCTCTTGAATGCTTTAGTTTGTTTCAAAATGTAAAATTCTCTCTCTTTTTTTGGCATGAATAATTGAATGATTTTATTTTAGAACTTAAACAGCTTTGTTCCACTTTTTCTTGGTGTCAAGATGAACAACACTTGCTGAGTTTCTCCTTTTGAACTTTTATCTGATTTTTTTTTGACACAATTTATGTTTGCTTCTGTTTATTTACTAAACAACAGGTAGCATTTTAAAAAATACTCTATGCACAGATTTCTTCATTTCTCTTTTGTTATTCACTGTAAATGATAATATTTCTTTATCTTCAGCATAAACAAAGTTATTGGAGAGTCAACGCATCTACAAAATAATTAGTAATAATAATTATATTAATATTTTCTTTTGATTTACAATACAAATATTCTTTATTGTTTACAAAATTATATCTTCAAAAAATGGAAATAAACTGCACTAGAAGGATTTTGATATATAAGGAGACAATTGAACTACCTCTAATGGATGTCCATTAAAAATAATTAGGAAATTGATTTAGTTTAGGGAAGTGGAAAACTTTACAGCATTATTTACTGTTGAATGTTTATAAGCAGAACAAAAAATCATTACCTATGGTCATGTTTGTTCATTCTATATTTAGTTCCTAGTAAATTGTGCCAGATTTTGAAGGATATTTTAGTTGCTACCGAAGCAATATGGAAGTGACTGACTAGAGTAAATGATACCATAAATGAAAAAATAATCTTTCCTTCTTATTAAGTACTAAGAAGTGGTGGTTTCATTTAACAGGACAAGTAGTAGGATATGTAGCAATGATATTTGCAAAAAACTAGTTTTGCATTTGTTCCTACTCCAGAGTGAATTAAGAAATCATTTTACCAAAAGAAGAGAGTAGATAATTTCTCACTTTCTAATTCCCCAAAATGCTTTTCCAATATTTACCAATGTGCACTATTTTGAGTATCATCTTAAAGATTTATTCATTTCTATCTTCTCCTATTTAGTTAAAATTCTTGAAATCATCATATTTTTTCTTAAATAAATATTTTTTAAGAGAAAATTTTATATCATAAGTTTGGTATGATAATTATACATTATAATACATAAATGCATACAAGGAAAATTTATGAATTCCACATAAAATCCTCTTGCATTTTACCAGCCAATAGTATAATACATAAGTGCCATTTTGTGAAACATGAATTTGTGCTAACAGTGAGGATCTGGTTTCTTAAAGTTGATATTTCCTCTTCTTTTGTGCCCTCTAGATAAAGTGAAAAAAAGAATCTTGCTGAGTTTAATATGCAAGCTGATATTTAATGAGGCTTAACTAGACATATTTTAACTAAGAATGGTGACAATGATAAAACTCTTTTATTAAATGTCCCCAAAAGATAATGTAATCTAAGAAATTGAGATTCAGCGTGATGGATAAAGATTTTTAGGACATCTCCTAAGAGAGGTTATTCTGTAATAACTTGCTCTATCAGGAACCTGCATAAATTTTCAGTATACTTAACACAAGTCCTACCCATTGTAATTATCAGACAGTATAATAATGCAGATAAAATCTTGGAAACCATATTTAGCCAAATTGGAAAGTTTACTAGCCCTTCTGTTCCCATGATTTCTATGACAACTAACCCATTATAAGTGTTTTTCCTGCTACACTATCAGATTAACCCGTAATGCTTTTTAAGAACTTTTTAAAATCACTTTCAGTTTAAACCAAAAACTGCTTATTAAGAAAGTAAACAATTTTCGTAAGTATTCTAATTATTTTCTTTCAGAACTTGAAGAATCGAGGCAGAAATGCCCTCCCTGCTGGTATAAATTTGCTAACATGTGTTTGATTTGGGACTGCTGTAAACCATGGTTAAAGGTGAAGCATCTGGTCAACTTGGTAGTGATGGATCCATTTGTTGATCTGGCCATCACCATCTGCATTGTCTTAAATACACTCTTCATGGCCATGGAGCACTATCCCATGACGGAGCAGTTCAGCAGTGTGCTATCAGTGGGGAACCTGGTAAGGCTCACTGAGGGTTCCTCCTTTCATTGAGAGACTTCATGATTGCCTTAATGAATTTCATGTATGACTGAAATTAAATATGAATCAATTGACCATGCATGCCTGGACAGCAAAAGTTTAGCATTCCTTTTGTAATAACAAAAATATATTGCTACAGTTAAAGCCATGCAAAAGATTCAAAGAACTTATGTACAGCTTGATTTAGAATTAAATTTAAATTGTCCACTCATTAGAAAAATGATTATAAATTATGGAGAACACTGGTTTATGATAATAAAAACCTACCTATGTCTCATGTATTTAGAATAGATTTTTAAAGGATGTGTATAGATTTGCCAAACAAATTATAAAATATGCCAAGTCAGAATATTTGGAAATATTACTTGTAAATATCTGAAGATGGATTCTTTGGGGAGGAAACATCATATAGTGGTTATTGTTCCTTTTTTAATTTTTCCTATAAATTTAGGAATTTATAAATGATGACTTTGGTATATATTTTCATTAAAAATTTTGTATAAAAATTCACTGGGTTCATGGTAGAGTGATCAAAATGAAAGCAAAGTGGTCTTATACAAACAAACAATATCAATGAATTCACGCAACAAAAATATATTGTTACCAATATAAGAAGCATATTAAGTTCTCATGCACCTCCCAAATTGATATATGAACATATACACAAGTTGTATATAGATAGTAAATAATATATTCTAAACTATAATACACAATATTTTTAGGCTCTGAAATAACCACTATTATTTTATGATGTTCCAGATGGTTCTTAATTGATCCAATGAAAAAGTTACTATACAAGGCTGTTTGGAAAAAATCAATATAACGAGAACAGTTACATGGCTGGTTACCCTCCAGACAGCCTTGTATGCTGACCACTTATTCTGTACTAAGCACTTTACTAAATGGTTTACATGAAATCCTTCTTTCTGGGTTCCCACAAAGTTAGTCCTAAGGTAGATATTATGATTGTGTGCATTTTATAATTGGGGAAGCTACTCATGAGATATTGACAGAACAAGGGATGCTGGGATAGCTCAGCGGGTTGACTATTCACTTTGCAGTCCCAGGGTCTAAGATTGAATCCCAGCTCCAACCGTGTAGACCCATATACTGAACTATGGTGTGCCCCCAGTTCAGGTCTTGCTGGGCCCATGTGGGAGGCCCCTGGCCTGGTTCCTGCCCTGTGAGGCCCTGCACCAGCCTATGGAGTGAAACTATCTCAAAAACTAATGATATGTGACCATGGAGACTGCTGTGGGCCCTCCCCTTTCTCTCTGTCTCTCTGTCTGCTTCTCTCTCTTTCTCTGTCAATAAAACAATAAAAATAAATCTTAAAGATAAAGAAATTGGCAGAACAATGGAAGGTCAGAACACTATATCAGAGACTATGAAAGCTATTTCAGAGAATATTTTAAGTTATGGTCAGAAATCATGTAACTTTAGAGTAGGAACGGACAATAATATTACCTAATCTAAATTTTCACCTATATAGTAATCTCTGTTTTTATTACAAGAATGTCTAGCCAAGAATCCAGAGGATAGAGGAAGAATTATATTTTCTCTCCTACAATGAAATAAGGTACAGCATATAGCCTAGATGTGCAGTAGGCTATACCACTAGGTTTGTGTAAGTGCACTCTATGAGGATTGCACTGCAGTAAAATCAGCTAAGAATGTATTTCTCAGAATATAT
The DNA here is from genome assembly GCA_004027555.1 of Craseonycteris thonglongyai. Taxonomy (NCBI): domain Eukaryota; kingdom Metazoa; phylum Chordata; class Mammalia; order Chiroptera; family Craseonycteridae; genus Craseonycteris; species Craseonycteris thonglongyai. Next base: position 11,134 of record PVKE010028600.1, read on the forward strand.
TCTGTTGTTAAGCAGCACATAATTGTACTATACAGTGAACTAACATCTAATCTGAAACAATTCAGACCATAAGTAAGTAGACTAATAAAAGAAAGAAAAAAAGAAAATGTTAGCCCATTATTCTAGAGTGAAACTACCTATCCAAAGTGAAAAGAAAAATTCAATATAGAAGAAAAAAATTAGAGAAGTTGTTACACCCAAATTATGCTGCAAGGAATGCTAAAGGAAATACTTCAGGCTGAAGGGGAAAATTATATCAGATAGAAATTTGGATATAAGAATGATGGTCACTAGACATAAATAAATGTAGGTAAATAAAAAAGCCTTTTTTTTTCTTACCTTAATTTATTTTAAATACTACTGTTCAAAGCAAGGGTTTATATCACATATAAATATTAAAATAGATGAAAAGTTTTAACATATTTGATTGGGGTGACAAAGATTCCTTGGAAAAAAGACCAAAAGTGTTATACATTCTCTAAGTATCCTTAGAATTTCCGACATTGGCATTCTACTCAAAAATAAAAGGAGATTAAACTGGATTAATCATCACTAAATGCATCAGTAAATTTCCACTTGAGGTATTAGAGATATTTGGAAAAGTCAGTAAGTATTGGGTTTTTGAGTTGGTAAGCAATTTAGAGAATGACTCCATTTGCACATACTGAATTAGCAGGTATCAGAAGAAAAGCAAGGTTGTGCAGAGAAAGTGATAAGGTGAATTTTGGACCTGCTGAATTTGAGGTACCTGTGAGATACTCATCCAGCGGGGGTGTTGAATAGGTAGATGAGTATGCAGTTCTGGAAGGTGGTATCCTTGAATCAAACAGGAGATTTCAAAATCTAAACTGATTATAAAATGAATATTAGAACAACAAATTCCAGGACAGAGAGACCTCTGAAGATATCCAATATTGAATAATTTGCTAGAAGAAAAGCAACTGAGAAGTATCCAGAGAGGTGTGGATCACCGACATCAAGAACAGAAAATGTTTTAAGAAACAGAAAAAAATGTGAAAACTCCTAAAAAGGCAATCAAGGTCACTACTAAAAATTTCAACTGAATTTAACAAGTGAGATGTTGGATATGTTGTGAAGTTCATTCAAGCAGTTTGTGTTGACTGGTAAATTCTGCAGTAAGTTGAAGAGATGGAACGACAATATAGACACATATACAACCTCCCAAGGAAGCTGGATTGTGAGAAGAGGTCAGGGGAAGTAGAATGCAAAGAGAGTTTCTTTGGTGACAGTGGTGGTAGTTTTAAGGTGAAGGACTAGTTAGTATCCATTGCTTCCTATAAATCATGAACAGAAAGCGGTCACTAGTAGGAAGAAGTTGAAACTACAAGTTAACTAAGAAAGTCAGTTATTTGGGAAGTCCAAAGGAGACCTGGAGCACAGTTGGAAAATTTATAGCAAATCAAGGACACTTCTTTTATTTTTAACAAGAAGAAAAAAACACAGGTATGAATGTAAGTAGTTTGATAGATACAGGGAAACTGAACAAGTTCAGCTTGGCTGACTTGTGTTACTTCTGAGACACAGAAGTGCTAAGAGTAGAGGATAAGGAAAAATGTTTGAAAATACATGGAAGAGAGAGAAAGCTTGAAATAGTTGTAGAGCAAGCTTGTCACGCCTGTGGCCTGGGACAGCTTTGAGTATGGCCCAACACAAATTCATAAACTTTCTTAAAACATTATGATATATATATTTTTTTAACTCATCAGCTATTGTTAGTGTTAGTGTATTTTATGTGTGGCCCAAGACAATTCTTCTTCTTCCATTTGTGGCCCAGGGAAGCCAAAAGGTTGGACACCCCTGTTGTGGAGGAAGAAAATGGAGATTGAAAAAAAATGCTGCTTTTTTTGCCCAGGAAAATAAAATTTATTTTAAAGCATTCTTAGCATACGTAGGGCTAGTGATAACTGTGCTTACAGCCTATATGAAGCTTTCTTAACTTCAGCCTTACCTGCGGGGCCATGTGATGGGACCAACTATTAGATAGTATTTTAGTGAGTTTTTGGAAGGAGAAAGAGAGAAGAGGCAGAACCAAGCAGTTGACCACAATGAGTTAGCGGAGTCTATTATATAAGAATATAAAAATAATAATATTGCCTTTACTATCTTAATTCATTTACTCTTCATCACTTGATAAACCTTAAATATAGTAAATAATTAAATATTGATTGGAATACAAACCATTAGAGGGTATAATATATACCCTCTAATAAAAGGGAGGCGATGGAAAGAGAACTGACTCTGGGTAGTGAGCACATAATGCACTACATAGATGATGTAATGTAGAAATGTACACCTGGAACCTATGTAATTTTTACCATCCAATGTCAGCCCACTAAATTTAACAATTAATTTAAAATATGCTAAAAATTTTTTTTTAATAATAATAAAGTATAGCCAGATTTTGAAAACCAAAAAATAATAATTATTATTCAGAATTGTGATTTGTTGAGAGTAAATATATTGTTCAATAATTGTTTATATTTTCAAGAGTATTCACTCATATTTTAAAAACATTTCTCATTTAGGTCTTCACTGGGATCTTCACGGCAGAAATGTTTCTCAAGATAATTGCCATGGATCCATATTATTACTTTCAAGAAGGCTGGAATATTTTTGATGGTTTAATCGTGAGCCTTAGTTTAATGGAACTTGGTTTGGCAAATGTGGAAGGATTGTCAGTTCTTCGATCATTTCGGCTGGTAAAATAATTGCGAATATCTATAATTATTTTTATAATTAATTTAGTTAGTTTTTTCTTTTATTTAGCAAATAGTTACAAGATTTCACATGGTTATAATATTATTTTAATACATTTTAAATACAAACCAAATTGCCCCACAAATGGATGGTAATTTCTTCACATCATAACTTTAATGGGTACATTAATTATATTCAAATGAACAACCAACAGTTCAAGCCTTAGTAACTGAATGGCAGTGCTAATTGGTAAGGAGAAAAGGGGAATTATAGGTAAAATCAAATCACAGTTAAACAACACAATATTCACCTCTCGGTTATATAGGGTTTGTGTAACTATGCAGTTAGGCATGGTTGGAATTTAGGATGAGCTCCCTTTTTATCAGAGGCTCGGGAATGATAGTTGCCCACTGTGCTCCCATAGAAGCCAAGACTCATGACTGGGTAGAGTGTGCAAAGGGAAAGGACAGAGCTCTCCATACATCTTCTTTTTTTTTTAATTTTTTTTATATCTTTTTATATTTATAGAGAGTAATTATTTTATCTTCAGTGCATATTTATTTTTATTTTACTTTTGACAGATAGAGAGACAGAGACAGAGACAGAGACAGCTAGAGAACCGAACTGTGGGAACTCCCCAGTTCAGCATGTGGGTCCTGCCTGGGCCGGAGCCGGGATTCGATCCTCGGTCCTCGTGGCCTCAAAGCGAGTGCTCAACCCGCTGAGCCGTCCCGGCTTTCCCTACATACATCTTCTTCAGCCAGATTAGGAAGTCTCTACATTCATTCTCTGAGAAGAGTTGCCTGTATTATGTTTTGTTATTAATAATTTTAAAGAAAGGGCCTTCTTTTGTTTTTTATATTTTAAAAGTGTAAGGAGCTTTTAAATTTGAGACAAAAAAAAAAAAATCATTTGATATAATTCAATTTAAAAAGTTTCATATGTTTTATTGTGCTGTGACTTTGCATCAGATCTAACTTTTTTGTGACTTATTTTTAAAAAGCAGAGGTGGTTATTACAAAATTACGAAAGACAGATTTCTTTAGATAATTTGTTTCAAGACTTTGTTGTGAAATCTGTTTAGAATTTCCCTTACCACTTCAAAGTTCGAATTTGAGTTCAGATTCTTAGAGCTGTTTTGGGTTTTTTTTTTCTTCTCTTTTTCTTTTTTTCCTAGTCTTCACAGAGAGCTATGGACTTAACTTGAAGCTAAAAGGATACCAAAAAAAAAAAAAAAAAAAAAAGAACAAAGAAATGGTTGTATAAAAATAAATACGAACAACTATTTTTTTTAAACTGTGTGATAAATCTTTGCGATAATGGGATGCAGTTTAAGGAAATGGGAAGCATACTATCATTAGTGTCATACTCAGTATGTCACACTCCTTTGCATTAATTATTCTCTGGGAATCAATTAAACATTTTGGTGCTTATATTTGCTCTTTCGAGTCACTTAGATGCCATTAAATGACGCACTATGCTTGGCAGGACTTTTATTAAAGCATCAGAAATGAAATGCTGCTGCTATTTAACCAGAAATGGTATTTTAGAGGCCTCTGTCAGCTAATACAACCAATGAATCAAGCACAATGGTGGAGAGCCATTTATACACTCTAATGAGTTGTTGAATAAGTCGCTGAAGACATCAAAGTTGAAAAATGCAGTTTTTACTTAAGTTCAAGTATTTTTCGTTGACTATACTAGCTTTAAAATATAGCCTAATATTATAGCAAGCTAAAGACATAGTAATTAAAATAATTTACAGATTTAAAAAATTAGTTGGTTTTTCTCTTTTACCTTATATAAGTGTTAATTTATCTGCATATGTGCATTTCAACAGGATATTTCAAGTACACTGAAAAATATATCTATTTTGGGGTTTTAAAATAATGAGAGCTTCTACTTCTCTGAAATAGTCTCAGCTAATTAGTTACCATTAATCTTAAATACCTCAGTTCCTTACAGAAAAACAAAAAGAGTACTAGATATAAGATTATGTAAGATTTAAAAAATTTGATGTATAGTGTATTAGTAGGCCAATAAAATACAGCATAAAATATTATTTTATTTGCAAAATAGACTACTTCCAAATGGAAAATACCCCCATGTATCAAGTAAACCGATACATTTGCTAGATAATTGTTTGACACACAAAAAATCCATCAGCCTACAAATGAGACACTACAAATTTTTCTTATTAATTCATTTACAGATTCGTTAGAAGACAAGACAGTAACAGCCTTCTTGCTTTCTTTTCCAGCTCCGAGTTTTCAAGTTGGCAAAATCTTGGCCTACTCTGAACATGCTCATTAAGATCATTGGCAATTCAGTGGGGGCTCTGGGAAATCTAACCCTGGTGTTGGCCATCATCGTCTTTATTTTTGCTGTGGTCGGAATGCAACTCTTTGGTAAAAGCTACAAAGAATGTGTCTGCAAGATTTCCAATGATTGTGAACTCCCACGCTGGCACATGCATGACTTCTTCCATTCCTTCCTGATTGTGTTCCGCGTGCTGTGTGGAGAGTGGATAGAGACCATGTGGGACTGCATGGAGGTTGCTGGCCAAACCATGTGCCTTACTGTCTTCATGATGGTCATGGTGATTGGAAACCTAGTGGTATGTAGTAAAAACAGTTTTCTCATATTTAGTAAAAGAAAATGTAACCATATAAAAGTAGGTTCAACTGAGGGATGTTTTACATGTTTGGGTTTTGTTTTTTTTTTATTATTATGAAAGCCATTTCTAATTCTCAATTATCATGACTGCAGAAGTCAGGTATACTTCAAACTATTGAAATCCACATAAACTCTTTAAAAATTTTTTTTTAATTTTATTTGTTTGCTTTTCTTACTGAGATATAATTGACATATAAACTGTTAAGATATCTTTTGAGCCAGAGTTAATCTTTGTCACTAATAACTCTTGCTATTCCATGGAGAGAGCTATTTCTGGCTTTTATTTTTCAGTTCTTGTGCTGAAGCATGGAAGAATTACTGAGAAAAGTCACTAATTTTGTTTATAAGTACTAAAAATAGTAACACTTGAAAATGTTTCAAATTTGAGTTTTATACAAAATGGAGTTAAAATGATTAGTGATCCTCTCAGTCCATTAAAGGCACATGGAGAGTCTTGAGTGCCTAGAAATTACTGTATGAACAAGTAATATTGACTCAAGAAACACTTATTATCATTTCTATGTAAAATGAACCATGCCCGTTACTTCTGTCCTGGGTCCTGAAGGCATGAGAAAGATGATAAAAAGATATGTAATGCATAGTAATATTGGATTTATTTAAACAGGAGTAAAATAGGAAATATCTAATATGTGTCAAAAATGTGGGGGAAAAAAGTGCCATACATGAAATTCACAAAATGGAAAAATTGTTTTACACAGCAAGGGTGATCAGAAAGGTTTAGTCAAAGAGTGTGGACCTGAAATACTTTTAATAAGATTTGGCTTGGTAGGAAGAATGGTAGACCATACCAAATCAGGAAACAGTAGACCCAATGGTTGTGTAACAGGGGACCATAGACTCTGTGAGAGGAAAAAGGCTCTTATCTTTTAAATATAAAGCAATTATACTGAGTTACATGATTAGGACCCACTACAATGGAAGAGAACAAAGATTATGATAAGCAATATTTTAAAGTATATATTAATTTATAAACTTAACATCCTTTTACATGAAAATGACTTCAAATTCTCCAAAGGAAGAGAAGGGGGGGAAGGGGGAGAAATGCTGGAAGATTATCTATCATTTTATTTTTATTCATTTTCATTTTCAGATTTCAGCCTCCTCCGTGTAGGTTAGATAACTTTGACTATTCTTAAAGTAACAAGCAATGTAAACACTGTACAATCCAGTAATATGAACAGTGGCTCAAACATTTATTATCTCACAGTTACTGTGGGTCAGAAATTTAAGAGTCACTTAGCTAGGAGTTTCTAGCTCAGGAGCTATTATAAAGTTTCTGTCAAGGGAAGCTGGGATGGCTCAGTGGGTTAAGCAGTCACTTTGAAGCCCAGGAGACTGAGGATCGAATCCTAGCCCCAGCCCATGTGAACCCATATGCTGAACTGGGGTGTGCCCCCAGTTCAGTTCTTGCCGGGACCTATGCAGGAGGTACCCCGCCAGTTCCCGCCCTGCGCAGCCCCGCACCCACCTGTGGAGTGAAACTATATGGAAACTAATGCTGTCAACTACGGAGACTGCTCTGGGTCCTCCCCCTTCTCTCTGTCTCTCACTGTCTCTCTCTCTCTCTGTCAAAAAACAATAAAAATAAATCTTAAAAAAAAAAAAGTTTCTGTCAAGATGTTTGCTGGCCCCCAGTTATCTTGACTAGGGCTGAGGATTAGCTTCCAAGAAGGCTCACTCTCATGGCTCTTGGCAACAAGTCCCAGTTCCTTTCGGTTATTGGACCAGGGCCTCACTTCCTTTCCACATGGACGTCTCCATGCAGTTGTTAAGTATCTTCATGACATGTTATCTGGCTTCTTCCAGAACAGGTGATATAAGAGAGGGCAAGGAAAAGCTTTCTTTATGTTTTGATCTTGAAGTCACACACTGTCACTTCTGTCATAGTCTATTCATTAGAAACTCGTCACTAAGAAGAGCTCACACCGAAGAAGAAGAAATTAGGATTTAACTTTTGAAGGGAGGAGTAGCATATAATTTGTAGATATATCTGAAAGCCACCACAATCCCCAATACAACTTGCTTTCAGAAAGTGGTGTACATTGGAAGAAGGGAAGGAATTCATAGGAGGAGTAGAAAGTAAATTTGAGGCCAGACAGTATATAGTTTAATTTATGAAAAGGCTGAGTGTGTATTACAAAATTGGGCCTTTTTTGTAGGCAATTCAAAGCCACAGATGGCTTTTTATCAGGTAAATGACAAAGAGTGAGTAGTATTTCAGTCAAATTTATGTAGCAGAAAAATGCACAGTGAATTTAAAGAAGAAAAAAACAAAACAAAACACCTCAACATAGCCCATATCTTCTACTAGTTTACTGAAGTAAGACATCTCTCTAATATGTAATTGTACAGAGGATTAAAATTGAAAAACAACTTTAGGAAGTATCTATACCTATGGATGGTGACATTTAATATTAATTTGGATTGCATATGTATATATATGAATATATGTATATATATGTGTATATATATGTATATGTGTATATATGTGTGTGTGTGTGTGTATAGTATAGTCTGTAAAATATTCATTTCCATGTACTGACATAAATTTAAAATCTATACCTTTAAGAAAAATATTAAACATACTCTCTCTACTTTTTTATTTTGTTACTATCAGTTTAAAAAAATTTCTTTGTTTGTGATATACTGGATATATTTCTGGAGTACCTAAAGTGGGTACTTTTACCACTGTTAAGGAAATGTGTTCATATCACATTTGTTTAAATAAGACTTCATGGACTTGATGCACTGCCTCATATAATTCTTCTCATCGTCACCAGAGAGGGAAAATTTTCCCCAAAACAAGCTGGAATAACCTCTTTTCAACACACTTGAACTTCCATGTAATGCTGTACCGCAAGACATGTGAGCAGTTACTGAGAAGCCTGGTGAACGGGCAAGATAGAGGTGGGGGGCCACAGATTGTTCTTTCCAGGCTTGGATTATTATTATTATTTTATTATTTTGTTTTACTTATGAGCCCATCTTGGTCTCTTGACATTATGACCAGAGATCCTTTCACAGGTTCAAAATAGATGCTGTAGAAAGAGAATGTGACTCTTTTGAAGATTACTACTTCTATAAGTCACTGACTCTATCTCCTCCCTGTCTAAGTCAGGGTGGGGAATTAACATACAGAAGTGTTGTGAAAGATTTCAGTTCTTACAAATTATAAATCACGATGGAGCAACTATTGGTATATGCAATATATTTCAATCTTGGACCCAAAATGGAAATTATATAACAATTTTTATTCCAAAAGACTAATTTGGAGGACATGTGAGTGTCGATTTCACTTACTGAGTTATCAGTCAGTCCAGAACAGCTGTAAAACAGGATTCAGGGTTTTAGTCCCTGAATCAACTTGTATGACTGTGTTCCCTTAAATTGCCATCAATCTCGCCAACTGCCTTGGTCAATTGTTATGCAACTACCTTTTGGCAACAAAGAGATTAGCATGTCTCACACAAATATTTCTAGATAAATAAGGAAATTTGAAAAGAGTATTACATAGGTAAGTTGGGTCATAATAACAGCTAAATGTTTTCAGGGGTTTACTATGTGCCAATAGCTATGTGATAGCCACATGGATTCTTTTTCTAAATATTTTTTTGACAGAGAGACAGAGAGAAGGGGAAAGGCCCAGAGCAGTCTTCATAGTTGCATGTTGTTAGATTTCTATATAGTTTCAGTCCACGGGTGGGGGCAGGACTGTGCAGGGCAGGAACCAGCCGATGGCCTCTGGCATGGGAAGCATGCCCCGGGCAGGGGCTGAACTGAAGACCCCCCCACATAGAAGGCTTGCCCCAGTGAGAACCAAACTGGGGGTACACCCCAGCTCAGCATATGGATTCGCACGGACTGGGGCCAGGATTTGATCTTCAGACCCTAGGCTACAAGACAAGTGTTCAAACCACTGAGCCATCCTGGCATCCCCCACACAGATTCCTTAATTGAATTCTTACAACTATTTTGTCAGCTAGGCCCTAGAAAAATTATTTTTATTTTACAGAAGAGATGGAGGTTCAAATTGTTTTTGTTTCTTTTCTAGAGCTATGTGGTTAGTAATGTACAGAAACTTCAGTTCTTACCCAGAACTCTAATTCTTTTTTTTTTTTAATTTATTGTTAAATTTGATGAGGTTACATTGGTTGGTAATAATTAGACAGTTTACAGATGTACAAGTCCACATCACATCATTCATGCATTGTATTATGTGCCCATCACTCAGTATCAGTTCCCCTTCCATCACCTTATATCTAGTGCCCAC
>PVKE010028601.1:0-20819 GCA_004027555.1 Craseonycteris thonglongyai
CATTTAAAGCATAGAATTTATCAAATAGGCTATCTTTAGTACCAATTTTTCTTTCGAATTTTGATCACTTTTGATACAAAAAATGATGGGATTCCCTAGAAACTCTATTTTTTAGAATATATTGCAGTCTCTGAAGTATAATATCTACTAGAGAAAAGTTAAACCAGAGAATTCATTTAATTTTCTCTTCTGTTTTTCGACTAGATATACACATAGCATGGAATGAAATAATATAACATATTTCTGGGCCTTTGTACATGAGGACGTCAAAACGAAATATTTTCCTGAATAAAACTTCTATATATTTTTAATTAACTTTATCTTTCTCTGGATGCATCAGCTTTCTGGTTATGTTAGCAATAAATTTGGTAGGAAATATTAAAAAATACCTTATTTTTGATCTTTTTGTTTTTCTCACATTCAAAATGTCTGAAAAAAAAATGTTTGTATTATATTCCCTGGTTGTCTTCTTCACTAACAAGTGCTGGAGCCTCTCTTTTCCTTACAATTTACAACTCAAGTCTTCCTACTTAAATAACAATTCTAATCTACATTAAGTTTAAATATTCCATCTAATGTTGAGAAAGTCATTATTAAATTAACTACAGGGAACATGCAGTGATAAAAACTGCTTTCAGAAAGTGTTTAGCAGGGTTTTTATCAAAACTGTGGAATTCTTATTCTTTTACACTTTAATCTTTTAAGTAAAACTACATGAAAGACTTGAATCGATAAATAGTAACAGTGTTTTTAAAGAGAAGCAAGATTTTATATTCTGGAGATGAAAGAGGATAAAAAAATTAGCAATATATTTTTTTCTATTTCTCTCTTTCATTAGATATACCAATAATAGCTGTTAGGGACTTGAAAATTATGTGCAATTAGCAGCCTAGACTGGTTCATTTGTAATGCCATACATACATTGAGTATCAAACTTATTCATGTTTCAGTCATTATAATAATGGAAAGTAACATTCCTAGAAGAAAAGTGAATCCTTAAATTTCAACCTCAAGAACCAACAAAACAAACATATAATCAAACACAAATAAAAACTAAAGCATGATCATCAATAACATCAATATGGCCACAAATAAAATATAACTACATAAATGAAAATGACCCAATTTATGCAAAACTGTACCAGTTTCTAAATGAAAACTTCCCCTAGTAATGACTTTTGATTTTACTATACAGGTGTATTATTAACAACACATTTCTGTAATTCTAACTTATGTGTCATCAGCATTAAAGAATTATAGTCAAAACTTGAGAATGTCATGGTTCTGATGATGAAAGTGACCCCCTTTTTTTTTTTGACTAAGTTTTTCCAGCTGTCACTTATTAGCGGAAGACAGAACACAGCACTCAATGAACAGTTCTTAACAATCTTGTTCTCCAGAAAACATTAGGCATTATCTGTAGGTGGTTTTGGTTGTTGCAACCATAGGTGGTGGTAGTTGTAACTAACAGACAGAGTGCAGGGATACTGCAAGGTATACTAACCTATAAAGGACATCAACGAATTACCTGGCCTTGTAATGTCAAGAGGTAGGAAAGCCTAGCTTTGGATGAAAGGGCATTCTAGCAAGGAGGAGAGTTTACTTGGGAAGTTAAGTTTTTGAAATTGTGTCCATCAAAGCTGAAAGGAATATTTTAAGAAGCCTTTTGTTGATAGTATTTATAAAGGATGATCACTGTGGAGTAGAATTACATACCGGAATTTCTATCATTTGCATGGACAGTGAGATAGAAAACTGAAATAGAAAGAGCTAGAGCAATATAAATAGAGTAAATTAAGTTTGAGTACTTAAAAAAATGTCTTTGTCTTGTAAAGACTAGATGCAGAGTAAATACAAACAGAAAGACTAGGACCTCAGATGTGAACTTGAATGAAAGCAGGAAGAGGTGAAGCACAGTGTGGAGAGAGGACCATGACAATGTATACAGGCCCTAGGGGTTAAAAAGCACATCCTGAACTCCCTTGACTATAGCTTTAACCAGTTCCCTAGTGAGAATACAGGGTATTGATGCTAGACCAAGTATTAGTTGCTTTATTGTATATTATATATAATTTGCTAGATATTTATACTAAGGTTAGTTGTGTCAAGATCATTCCAATATGCAGGCTCTGTTTCTTTCAAATAATAGTCAGCTATAGTCACAAAGTTCTGATATAATAAGGTCACTTCAGATAATGTAACCCACTAGTAGCTTCAGTAAATCAGACCCTCCTCCACTTGCATCTTCAGTCTGACACTCCAAGTAGGTATATTGATAACATTACACTTACAAATTATGTCTAAACAACATCTATTGGAATCTGAGTTTTCAATAAAGTACATTTGGAGAATGGGAAGGGGCAGAGAGAGCTTCAGCTTATTTCAACACAATTGTCATGGACTGCATACATAACTGATCTTTCTATTGCAACATGGAGTCTATGTAATGAGCTATGCAAGGCAGGGGGAAAGAAGAATAATGTAAGGGAAGTGTTTCTGCTTCAAGCAGAGAGAAAACACTTTCTCTATTGTGCTTTTAAAAATGATGCAGTGAAATCAATCCTACCCCAGAGCCTATGTGCTAAGGAAATCAAATTGTTTCATGTTTACTAAAATAGTTTTCTAGGAATAACAAACTCCATAAGAATGGGGCTTTTCTTATTTGTAAAAACTACCCAACACAAGCACTTAAATATGTAGAATTTCATTTAAATAAGCCAGTCAACAATTTTTTATAAAGTATTTAACACTTCATTGTAGAAACATAGGCAAAATGACTATTATAACCAAAATGAAAAATACTGTTCAATTTAAAAAATGTACTTAAACAAGAACTTGAAAAAGTTTATGATATGCATAACATTATTCAAGCAAAATTGCACTAGTATTACATAAATCAATAGTTTATAAAGGCCTCAATATGGCAAAGTTTAGAAATAGGTAGTCTGCATGCACATAGTACAACAAAAAGTCTCTTTATAAAACAGCAGTTTTTTTAATGCTTGTACAAAGGGATAAAGAGCAACCACAAACATATTTCATCTGTTAGGTTAATACATTTTGACAGCTAAAAGTCAGTCATGTCAATCAGAGGAACAAAAAGCCCTCTATACCTTGTGAATAAATCGTTTGTGCCTTTAAAGATATTTGTATAAAAATGCTATTCTTTTCATACAACTTAAATAAATTGTACTTGGTTCAATCAAAAATTAAAAACAAACACGTAAATGGGGTTCATGTGTTATGCATAACAAAAAAGAAACCAGAGTACCAGAGTAACTGGTCAGCATTTATACTCTCCACCTTTGATTATGGACATATAATTGTTCTATAATTGTTCTATAATTTGGGAAGTCTTTTAAGAATACATTTTGGATGGGGACAATAATGCATTAGTCATATTGTATGCTGAAAATATCTAACAATTACTTTTTCATAATGACTGTCTATCCTCTCTTCCTTTTGACCTAGGAAAGAGAATGCATTCACATAATCGAAATTCTGTCATCGATTTGTGTGCTTATATATTAGTCTTTTATGTTCTGCATGGTAATAAGGGGTTGGGCTAATCTTCCACAAAATGCAATGATTGGGAAGAAATCCTCAAGATGTAAGTACTCAGTGCCCTGCTGTGCTATATTCTGGATAATTACCTCAGGACTAAGGGAGAACAAAAGGTCTTACCCAATAGCAAGTGTGGTTTTTTTCATTTTTGGTTATATTTTTGCTATGTTCTACCACCTAAATATAACTATTGTTTACAGGGTGTATATGTTTAGTATATCACATACAGTCCACTAAATTTTTGGAAAATGTAGTTATATGGGTTCATGCAAATTATTAATTTTATATATATTTTAAAGATTTTCCTCAAAGTTCTCATCTATTACTTGGCAATCTAAGGCTAATTTCATAGTAGGTGATGCTGAACTTGTGAGGGCTATAAATTTTCAGCAGTGTGAATCAATCTTAATGGGCACAAAGAAGAGAGTTGACCATTTATTTGGTCATTCTTCCATCAATTCAAACAGAGAAGTAAAATGTTATTGTATTACAGCCTTCAGACCATATAAGGAAAAAGTGCAGAGATTCGCTTTGTTGATTAAGTTGAACCAAAAAAGTTCATATAAAATAGATTGCTCATATTCACACTACAAAGGAATATGTTATTTTTAATTTTAACAAATTGAAAGGTGTGTTATATCAGCAGCATTGTTGTAAATTGTACTGTAGTGCAGTTCTTTTTCATAAAAATACCATACAAATGGTCAATCAATAGTCATCAGCAAAAAAATAGAACCCAGAAAACTCAGAAAACAATTAACTAGGAAAAGACAAACAAAGAGGCAATGCTGATGCCAAAACAAGTATAATACTGTTGGAACATACAAAAGTAATCCTTATATTTTATACATTTATACAGCATATAAAAGGTATCACTGATTATGCCACTGTCTCTCTGATCCCAATTTCTATTTTCTTTGGAAGCAGTTCTTTCCTTTCATCAACACTTGCTAAGGAGTTTCGGCAGTTCTGCCCATCCATATATAATTTTGCATATACTGGATTGGAGTAATTTGTGGGCTGAAGAAGGAAAAACAAACAAATACAGTTTTAGTAACAGTTTTGACCACATTAATTAGTTATTTTCTAGCACGTGTGTCTTTTAATGTTAACATTTATATGCAATACATTTAACTTACTAAAGAGTAATGATTTAAATGTAGTTTAAATTCTGTTTGCAGATTTTAGTTGACTTTAGCATGGTATTAGATAAAACTAATTGATAAAACTAATTAGATAAAACTAATGGTGTGTTTTTCAGGTAACTTGTGAAACTAGTGGGAGCTTCAATATCATAGTAAAATCCCAAAGAAATCTTCATAAAAACTATATGTACTGATATTTTATTTAAAAGCCTAAAACATTAAACCAAACTGTCTTATTTCCAGTCCATATATTTTCTTTCCTTATTGCTAATTGCAGTGTCAGAAAAGATGTTTCTAGAAAGTCATATACTTGCTTGGTACTTGCAATTTTTTTCAATATGAAGTTAGAAGAAGAAAACAAATAAAAGAAAGTAAAATACACTGGTAGAGTAGAATTTAAAATAAACATAATATTTTTGCTTCAAACAACCTATACATACTTATCACTGGAAATATTTTATTTTGACTCTTCCAAAGAATTATGAAGTACACAGTGATCTTAAGTTGCATAAATATTTAGAGCCTTTAGGAATTGAATCAAAGTATGCAGAAATGATCTCTTTCAGTTGAAAAACATATACAAACGTTTATTTTACCAATTGCAATTTAACCCAAGAAATAATTGTTGGGTTTTGTTTTGTCTTGCCAAAAGCAGAACATTAAATTTTAGTTATAACAAAGAAACATTATAATCTTTGAGTCATGCAAATGAGACAAACAGGATAAAAAAAATGTGAATGAAAAACAGCTGATAGGAGACTTGAAACCCTTATTTTATTTCTCTTCTAACATGAACCATATAACTTTAGACAGAGCACCTTTCTCTAGAAACTAGTTACATAATTTAAAAATATAAATTAAGAATGGTTTCATTACACCATTTCTAATGTCTCAATATAATGCCTCATTTTGTAGTATATTTTTATTTAGCTGAACATCAAATATCTATATATTAAATAAAGGGTTTTATAGGAAATAAATAAAAGCAATAAAATTTAAGTTTAAATTACTCAGTATAAATTTCTTGATCAAAGTTTATTTTCTAAAGAACAGCAAATACTCATGTTTGTTGTTAAAGCACTATAACATTTTGAAGTTCAGCAGAAGATATATTTCTATTTAACAGTTGCCCAAAATGATAATGTTTTACATGTAATCTTGGTTAGGCAGGGCAGGTAAGAAACCTTCAACTTTAATGCTGTTTTCAAATCTCTTGTTAATTAAAAACCCGATTAATGGTAAACTCCTATCTAAATCTAATAATCATCTTTAATTGTGAGGGGTCCTGTGATGGAATGGACATGAAATAATGAATTTTCTTCTCTCACCCCAGCAGTTAGTGGTCCTTTCAAGTCAGAGTTTAGGTAGATTGGCGGCGCTGTATGTGGAAGCTTGAAAGCACTGGACCCACCCCCTATATACCTGGCCTGCACATAAACAGAGAACTTTAGTTTTTGATCTAATATCACAGAACTCTTTTCATTGACATAAACTTAGGTTAAGTCCTAAAAATAACATAAACGTACTCTTTAGCCCTGGGACAGAATGTTCATGGTAGTTTTAATAATTTAAGAACTATTGATATTTAATCTGCACTTTACCGTTTGATATGTCCAGATTAAGTTCATTTATTCTCCTAATGAAATAGTCTTTTCTAACAGCACTGTGAAAAATATACCAGCATCCACCCCGTAAGGTTTTGTCACTTTGAACATTTTTTAAAGTAGCACATTCTGGACAGTCAAATATACAACTATTACTAGTTAAAAATTCATCACCACTCTATACTTTTTTTTGGGGGGGGGGATTCTAAATTTGATATATCATAAAACAAATCTGTAATTTTGGAAATCTGACTCTCTAGTCTAAAACAAATTAATTAGTAATTAAATTGGCTCACTGAGTCTCTACACAACTATATTGGCTTTAAACTTTCTTGGGTCTAAGGTCAGAATTAGCCAATCTAGTACACTCATATTCACAATAGAGTATTTATTGATGACCTAAAAAAAAAAAAAAAAAAGAATACATGAAAAGTTGAAAAATATAAACATATTAACCAATATAAATATTTAAAAAATCTTAATTGTCAACTTTTAAAAATGAAGGATCATAAGATTTGAAACTACAGCCAGGGTCTCAGGAAAAGATTTCTAACATAAAATTAGGTCAATATTGCCTCTTTCTTTTCCTTACAAAGGGCTCATTTAAAAGACATTAGAAGCAATCTATGAGAAAATTGAGATGAATTTAGAGATAAAACCAGTAAATACTAATTACCCTTTTTTGAACTCTTCCAACTGTTCTGTGAATGTTTCCATAAACAAATCTTTTAAAATTAACTTTATTAACTATTTCATTTCTTTTGCTTACAAGGTACTATTAAAGTAGTTACTTTATTGATTTTGGAAACAATAAAAATGACTGGTTTATAAAAATCTTCTTTATGTGTAGTGCAATTAATATATATTTGGTCACATCATAAATATATCAAATCATCATAAAACAATGAACACTCTATGAAAAACATTTCATCCTTAATGTTGCTTTGGTGTGACCATCTGCTTTTCACAATTGTTTATACTTATTAGGACTGGCTGTATTTTCTGCAGTTACTTCTTAGGCAATAATTCATATTTGCATTTCAAACACCAGGAGCCAGCTAGAATCAATAATCTAGGTCACAGTTAATGCAATTTTAGTCAATCCGTCAGCAAATTGGTAAATATTTATTGAGTGTTATGTACTAAGTACATTAAAAATACATTTGAGGGGCACTGAAAAATAGTTTTATCTTCTTAGAGTAAATGTCAAAAAAAAAAAAAGAAATACTAAAAAGTTGTTCTCTTTAAGTGTCCAAAATTGGCTAAATTCTATCAATAAAAATAAAAATGATGGTGAAAATTAGAATTCTCCTCTTTATGAAAAGTGTACTTTAGTATGTCCTCATCAGTTCATGTTATACTCTATTTTCTTTACTAAGAAAAATTCAAAGAATATAAAAAGTTCATTATTAAAGTTGTGTTTCTACTTCATAAATTATCAAATAACAGTGTACACAATATATAGTCTTTCAATCATAAGTAGAAATCACTAAAACATTATAAGGATTTATAAATCATTTCAAATGTAGGTGTTAATTAATAAATTAATAATTAATAGTAACTATAAAATTATTTCTACCTAAGAAAAAATTACTACACTATCCTTTGCTATTGAAACAAAAAAATATCCACACAATAACGATGGATTTCTTTTCATAGAAATTAACACTTGACCATCAATTACAAGCTTGGACAGTCTGAACATGGATTCATAACTAGATTAAATGGTTGGGACCCGATTAAACATCTTTGGTAACAGTTGTAACTATAAGTAAAAAACCACTAGGACATAGATTAGTCACTGTGATTATTTAAAATATAAAGGTTTATTTTGGACAAAGTACTTTTAATATATCAAAAACAACTACATAAATATTGAATGAATGAATAAGATAAAAAAAAGTAAGTCCATAAACTAATGCACATAATTCGTAGCAAAATATTCTATAACTATCATGAATAATATTCTGATAGTATAGTGAAGTGAATTTTTGCAAGTTTAATTTACCTGGATAATTGTATCATTTATCAATTTGTCTTAAAAGTTGCCAATCTGAGCAACCAGTAGTGAAGACTATTAAGAATTTATATAAATAAAAGACTGGATTTTTAGAATATATGTATGAATGACATACCTCACATGAATAGGAAGGGTATTATAGCACATAGAAAATATTATTAAAAAGTGATTTGATTATAAACAAAACCATGAATACAGTTTAGTTGACTCTTTAATGAAACACTTTGGAAATAAATGACTTATTTTGACTATAAAGTACTGCACTCATTATTATTATTTTTTAAGATTTATTTTATTGTTTTTGACACAGACAGAGAAAGACAGAGACAGAGAGAGACAGAGAGAAGGGGGTGGGCCCAGAGCAGTCTCCATAGCTTTATGTCATCATTTTTTCAACATGGTTTTGTTGCTCACAGGTGGGCAGGAACTGTGCCGAGTGGAGACAAGCTGGGGGCCTCCCACATGGGAGGCATACCCTCTAGAGCCAGGGGCCAAACTGGGGGGCAAAAATCAAACTGAGGGCCTCCTGCATGGGAAGCACACCCCAGTTAAGCATATGGGTCTGCATGGGTGGGGCCAGATTCAATTTTGGGTCCCTGGGGCTGCAAAGGGAGTGCTTAACCAGCTGAGTCATCTCAGCTTCACCCATTCTTTTTATTATTAAAAGTATAAAACAGTAGGGACTGTTGGGATAGCTCAACAGGTTGAGCACTTGTCTTACAACCGCGAGGTCCAGAGAGTGAATCCTAGTGCCGGCCAGTGCAGCCCCATGTGCTGAGTTCTGGCACAACTGGTAATAGCCAGATGGCAGCAAAGGTTCTCACTACACATACCAGAGGCCCCCAGTTTTGTTTCTGTCCATGCAGCCTCACATCCACCGGTGTGGAATGAAACCGTGTCACAGCTAATGATGTACAACTGTGGAGAATGATCTGGGCCCCCCTTCTCTCTCTTTCTCACCTTTTCTCAAACTATTAAATAAATCTTTTTACAAATTTCTCAATCTGACAGTATCTTTACACTAGGCTATATGTATATTTAGATATACTGGTGTCTCAACACTTCTGAATAAGATATTATTTTAAGTAAACTATACAAGCTGATAAATGAAGTGAATAAATAAACATATATTTTCCAAACCATGTTATGTTAAGTTCGCGATTCAGATAAACGCAGTCCATAATTTCACTTTTCTTTAGAAGAGATAATTACTTTCAATGCATCCTAAAGTTCATTACTATAACTTCAAATAAAAGAAATGCTGATGAAATTCAGAACCATATTGCAGAGTTGTGATCCAAGAAGAGCAGTGTTCACTGTCCATTATTGTAAAAAATATTAATTACCTTTGTTGGATCTATCATAAAACCAGGATCTAAAAGGCCTCCATCATGGTCATGATCCACCTCATACATGTTATAAGATGGATTGCCAATTTCTACATTTATTCCTCCATTGATAATAGGTTGTCTTCGAATAGTTTTTGTCCTAGAATAGGTGAACATCAATATATAGTGGGAATAGTTTAAATAACATAATCACGGTGTATAAAACTATCATATTTATACAATTATTGACTTACTTTAATGTAACTAATAGTAAGGTCATAAATAAAATCCATTCAAAATAAATGACATTCATCAAATTGCAGAGGAACAAAAATATCTTACTCTGATGTTATTTTTCCAAATGCACTTGGGACATATTCTCCCTAAATACCTAGGATTACATTAGTTCAAACTGAATATTCACTAATCAATTTTCTTTGTGAAACCTATTTTTTTCCTTTCTTTCTGAAAACAAGCCCTAAACAATAGTTATAAGGAAACTTTGAAATAGATTGTTTTCAATACCCAAGTTACATAGCTAAAATCCTCTTTTATATAATTAAAAAACTGATTCACAAACTCTTGGTTCTGGATAGTAAGCCCACAGAAAACCCACTCCTGGATCTTTATAACTGCATATCCATATCAATTGAAATAATGACACTACTAGTCATACATCACACAAATAAATGCACAATTGTGAATGAAATGCACTATTTCTGACATATAATACATATTCAGTATGATAGTCCTGACATTACTAATCTTACACATTAATATAAGAAGATCCTTTTCAGATATTTTTGCAATTTCAAGAAAAGAGTACCACATATTTAAAATTCTACTAAATTTTTAATTAATATATCCCCTTGCTAGTAATTTTAGAATATATAAATGGAGCCACTCCATCAATACAACATCGGGGAAGGGTTGTGTGAAATATAACCATTCAAAATTAAATAGAGGGATAAAATGTTTGAAACACAGGATTTTAGATAAAATTACTCATGTTTTAAAAAAATTTTTAAATTACCTTGTTTCTATATTTGTGTAATATTTTTAACCAACTTTTGTCTAGAACATTGCATCTTACCTTCTTTTTCTTTTACAAAGCACTAAACCAATTACTAAGGTAGTTATCAAAGTCACCAAGAGGACAAGAGGCACAATGATGGCGATGCTTCCTGAAAATAAATGAATGAATAGACGAATTGAATTCCCAAATAAAATGAAGATTGATATAACTGAACATTATACTATACCAAATCATTTGACCATTGATATATTCTAAGCTTAGGCCAAATGTCTATATTCCTATTAGAATTCCTAAGTACATGACATAGCTATCATTCTCCTATTACATTCTTGATCTGTTGGACATGTTTCTTTAAATATTTTTCACTTATATGTTACAGTTAAATATTCTGAGGTTAGAAATACTGACTTTGTGAATCTGAGTCTGAATCTCACCACACATTTTCTTGCAATAACGTAAGTACGTGCTGGTAACTCTTTATACATCTATCATGACTGAACACACATTTACACAATTTTACTTGCCACATTTGCACCCTTAGTTTTGTTCCTTCAGCTATAAATACTCTCTGGCCAGGAATACATGTGGCAAGTTAGATGGCAGCCTGGCAAAACAAAAGGGACATCAGTGTTGAATTTGGATGGACCTAGGCCTAAATATGTTTTATAAGCAGCTTGAAGACAGACCTTGGATAGGTTATTTAAAATTTGAGGCTTCACACCTTAAATATTTTTGAGCCATTTATATATTAAATGGTGTATAAAAGTATTTTTCAATATATTAAGTAAAGAAAATTTTAAAAGAGTAAAAAAATCATTTTTTTTTGGAGGTGGGGGGGTCATGCTATTCACCCATGAAGCAAAGACAAGTAGACCTACCACACAGGGCTGTTAACTTGATTCAACAAAATGGGGGTGGGGGAGGGCAAAGTAGATTTTCTCAAGCTCCAGTTCCAGAATAGTTTCAACAAAACATATCCGGGGGTGCAGGTGGGGGGTGGATTGTCTTATGTTACAAATAATTATGTTTTTCTTTTTTTATTTTCTTTAATGTATTTAAAAGAATTATCTTCAGCTGTAATCACCTATCTTCAAATAGGAATAAACTATCTATGGAACAGATCTTCAAAAGTGGTCAGAGAAACTGAGTATTAGTTTTCATTCATCCGAACATAGGAGAAAATAAAAAAACGGGGGAATCTGTGGCTCTATTTCTAGGTTGGAATAAAGAGCAATTCATTTTTTTTACATGAAGGAGAGAATACTACTAATGTGATCCACAGGAGTACACAACTAGGTTTACTTGTCACTTGTGCTGGAAAAAAAGTGAATGCAAGTGTTGCCTGATAACAGGAAAGTGTTAAGTAACTCTATCAAGTACCTAATGTTAACTTTTTCAACAGACAGATATCTTATGCCCTCCAGACAAAGGCTTTTTTAATTTGAAATAAGCATCTGGTTGATTCAGTCATCAACTTAATCACAGCTTAAACTAAGAAACAGGGGAAGCTGGGATGGCTCAGCAGGTTAAGCACTCACTTTGTAGCCCTGGAGACCAAAGATTGAATCCTGGCTCCAGCCCAGGTGGACCCATATGCTGAACTGGGGTGTGCCCCCAGTTCAGTTCTTCCCAGGACCTATGCAAGAGGCTCCTGGCCCAGTTCCTGCCCTGTGCAGCCCCGTGCCCGCCTGTGGAGTGAAACTATATGGAAAACTAATGCTGTCAACTATGGAGACTGCTCTGGGCCCTCCCCCTTCTCTCGGTCTCTCTCTGTGTCAAAAATGAATAAAAATAAATCTTAAAAAAAAAAAGAGAAAAGAAACAAAGAAACCCCAAAACTAATTGAAATTTAACATGGGGATTTTGAATGGTTCAGGGATAAAACATTAAAAATTATCAAATATTTAAAACATTTATCTGCATATGCATGTGCATATAAAATACTATGGTAGAAATTAATGGTAATATTAAGTACAATAAGCAGCTGCTTAGGGACTTTAAAGTAAAAATGTAGATCAGTTTTAATAGCTCTTGCTAGAAATTATCTGTGTGAGATATTTCATAGTGGAAATTTTTTACCAAAATACCAAAAAGTCTTTCCTAAGGAACTAATATGTATAAGATAATCTGTCAGTATGATACTTCAAGAATGCCTAAAACCATCAGATAACTATCTCTTCCATGCAAAAAAATAAAAGGCTTGCCTTCGTCAGTCAGTTTCTAAAATGAAGAACTCATTTTATATTTTTCATGTTGTTACCAGGACTATACAGCTTATTAAGTTTGATATTATATGTAAACTTGGTTTTGAGAAAGTGTACTTTATATGAATGTGTAATTTATTAGTAATTAGTGACAGTAGAGAATCTGGCACTTTATATAGACATGAACATTTGTTCACAAATTTTAAATACCAGTTAACAGCTGGTTTCTTTACTAAAGTATGACTTCAACTGATTGAGCAAGTCTCTATACATATCCTCACTTCATTATTTATCATATTTTTCTGCTAAAACATGTGATGAAATGGTAGGTATAAAATGCCAATATTGGTTTTATGGTATACAAAGTTACTTTCCTCTCATTGCAGCTGTCTATTGTTTAGAAAATTAGAATATATTGGTCCTGTATAGTGTCTTATACTCCTATAAGGCAGGAGTGCTGTTAATTATGCATGCTAGAAAAAAAAGAACTTCCTCTTTTTCTCTTCCCCATCACAGATGACAGTTCCAATCTTTTACAGTACTTTGCTTAAGATCCTAGATTTCTAATATGTTTATGTGACCAATCAAGGTAACTGCAATAGTGCCTGAGGTTACCCATAAATAATGCAGCGTAAGCAGTTTGGCAAGTTATAAACAAATCGTAAGTTAGTTTACATTGATGAAAATAATTGGTAACCACACATATTTTTAGAATCATAAGATAGGTATTTATCAAAATAGGTATATTTTCCAAGTAAATTTATTAGTATACACACACACACACACACACACACACATACAATATTGCAAAATATGGTAGCCATATTGCAGGTGCTTTTTTTTAATAGCACATTATTGGTGGATTGTTCTAAAATGTTTTTCAAAAGGACATTTTGTACTTAAGGGGTTTAGAGGATATTTCAACAACCATCTCACATATAATAGTGAAGCCTCATTATACAACTTTTTCATTAGAAAAAGAACTGTATTATCAAATCGTTAGGTTTTAAAGATCCCTTTAAGGAAAGGCAGTGCAGTGTAGCAGTTGATATAATGAGCTGTAGAGCCAACCTACCACTGTTCAAATTTTGAATTACTAGCAAAATATCCTTGGGCGAATTATTTAGCTTTGTCTCATTTTACACATCTATTAAATGAGTGTCATCATTAATATGTACCTCATAGTAATGTAAATAGGATTATGTCAATTAATACAACCATGTTAATTAATTAATTAATATATATTGCCATAGCATTCTGTGCATACCACTGTTCTACACTATTCACAATATATTGTAAATATAAGTTCATTTGTACTTTGAGGACATAAACTGTTTCTCTGCATTTTACAGATAGCACAGTTCTTAGGATATCATACATCTCCACATTACTTCCCCACAAATGCTGAGTCTATTTTTATCCTCCTCAATTTTAGAATTAATGAATAGCATGATTTAAACACTGAGTGTCCACTCCCCCAAAATTTAGGTAAAACTAAAATATTATAGGAGTACATAATGGGTACTTAATCATCCTTAATTTAAGCCTCTTCAAAATAACTTCAGGCGAGTAAGACTACCTTTTTCAAGTGGAAACCTACACGGATAGTCATAGGATAATAGACCTGCTGAATTCTGTAGGCTGAATTTTTGGTACTTTAAACAGGAAGAGCCAGAAAACGTCACTACAATTACTCAGAGACAATTAAGAAATCTGCATATCAATTGCAAAGGTTACTCTCTGTGCCAGTTGACAGTAATTAGGCTGACAGACGCAGTATATTCTTGAATAGTTCCAAGGTCCAATGATTATGGGATGCTTCACAGTAAGCAGAAGTGCAAATTTAAAAATACGTTCCTAAATATTGCATTTTTTTTTATTCAGCAAATGACTTCTGCTCAAGTTCAGGGAACATTTATCACCATTTAAGAACACTGAAGTTCATCAGAGAATAAAAATGACCCTCCTTCCTATGTTACTGTGGCAAGTTTCTTCAAGCATAAATATCTAATAATAAGTACCTTCTAGGAAGTCATTTGGTCAACTCTGTTCAAATCTGAGATACTGACATTTACAAAGCTAATAGGCCTTTCAACGTGCACTGATACTTCCATTAAATTTAATGACTTTATTTAGAGAAGGAAGGAAGAGCATCAGAATCTTTGGGAAAAGGGTTATAACTATTGTAACTCCTCCTCCCATTTGATGCTCCCACTTTTAGAACAGTTGCACTTAATCAGTTTTTCTTATAAGGGAGCTTGTTGCCCATGCAAATACTTGGAGATTTCATCCTCCAATCTGGTAAGTCACTCATCTATACCATTTTACAGAGTGCCAATTTTTCCCATTTGAATGATCTCATAAAAAAATAAAAAATTCAATTGACACTCTATTATGTTTCCTCCTTTTCTCAGAGTTTTATCGATATTTGAAATCCTTTTCGACTCTCTAAAAACCTATATATCTCATTTACTTTAGATAACTGAGCAATTACCAAGAAAGATATGCAAAACTACCGTGTCTTTATAATTTTCAACTTAGAAATTCAGTGTGTTCTACAGGTTGGTAATTTAAAATGCATTTTTCATTAAAAAATGCTCTAATAATGATTGAGTTTTGCAACAAGATCATGAAGTCACATGAAAGTTAGTATGCCTCCAGAATTATTATTAATATTTTATGAGCCATAGATCCTGGGAAAAAAGAAGAGAATTCTTTTTCCTTTTCTTCTGCAAAAGCAAATTAGGCAAGGTATATTTTGCCATTCCTACTATTTTTTTTATGAACCAATATTTCAAATCTTAGTGCCCTATTCCTACAATTACGTGCCCTGACCATAGCTTTCTTAAGGCCTTCTCTTGTCACTTTTCTGAGGCCAACACACATTCTAGGGTAAACCCAAAGTGTTCAATGACCAAAGATAAATCACCCCATTTCTCCAAATTCAAATATTTGCTATTTTTCAAAGACGCTCATGCCTATTAGCCAAAATTAATGTCTAAACGCTATGACTTGAACAACGATGCTTGAAGAATTTAAAGGAATGATATAAAAAATATTTGGGGGCAGGAGCAACAAACAAGTAGACCAGCAAATGCTGAAAACCTGCCTATAGGTTACCAAAATTTGTATACATTTGATTTCAATAGTGTCTTTCCATTTTCACAAACTCCATAGTATGTTTTTAGGTGGCTTTGACCTGAAGGACTAATGTAACATTGCTAAAGTAAGCATTCGTTAACCAGGGAGGGTTTTTCTTCTTCAAGAATATATTTACCCACTGGGTGGATATTATAAATTTTTCAAAAGTTCCCCACTGATGCCCCAATTAATAACATTATGTGTGAATTGAGAATCATTTCAGACTTCTATATCTAAAATCTTTATAAAATCACTTAAAGTTGTTGGAAACAGGCACATAATGTTTATGTAGATGAACTTTTATATCAGAGACCTGTCTCAAAACTCAAGCTACACAAAAAGAGTTGAAAAATGTTAAGCTATATTTTAATATACCTCAAAACCACTGCTTTAAAAACAAAGAAGCAATAAATCAAATATAATATTTATTATGAATTGCTTGTTAATATACTTCTCTTTAAGACTACCCAATCAAGTCTGTTTTTTCACAACACATTGAAATACATTTTAAGAAAACACATTAAAATGTAAAATTATTTTTCTTCCTTGAGCACTCTCACATCCATTGTGATATTGCAGTATTTGAAGCAAACATACATTTCCTAAGAAAAGCTTATGCTAGGTTTGCAGATATGAATTAAGAAAACTGTCCCAGTTTGAGATGAATTCTTACTGCCTAAAAGAAAACATAAATGCTGGAGCCTGTCACCAGCTGAGAGCTCAGAGATTCATCGTTCAAAAAACACCAGGATGGCAGTAGATTTCTTGCAAAATTCCATGAAGGAGTTATTCCCAGACTCCATTCCCTCAAAAATGCATTAAAAAAATAATCTATACTATGTAGAACACCCAAGACAGTGATCTAAGAAACTTACTTGTGCTGATATGATCAGACTTGCTGCTCTTTGGGGCTGGCCTCTCACATTGTGTCCCTGACCAGTTGGTGGAACATCTAGAAAAATAAGTAAGTAAATAAAGAAATAAATACTGAATAACAGCCCACAAGTCTGCTAATGTAGTAACTTCAACCAAATGAAATGAAGAAGCCAGCCATCACAGATAAATGGATGTTAGGTAGAGATTTCTGCTAATTTCCTAATCTTGTCAGTATGCTGAAGGTAATTTCAATTGGGCTTCATCCATTTAAATACTTCTTAAAATTCAATTTTACAGTCATTTTGTTTTATTCTATATTTAACAAAAATTGGCATATTTTATAGAAACATGGACATCTTAATTAAGAATTAGTAATTTGAGAACTCCTAAAAATTAGAGGTAATCGCTATAAAAATTAAGTTTGCCTGACAAATCCTCCTTCACAAAGTTCCTGTGATTTAACAATAACAATAACAACAACAATAAAATTTTTTTCTCGTTGTTTTATCCAAACTGGACTAAATAGTTATCTGTCTCATAGTTCAAGCAGCAGAATGTTTACTCTCCTAATCACAGATAGACATATGTAGTGATTTTTCAGTTAAAATCATAATTCTTTTACCATAGAATCAAGAAAATGTGCCTGAATTTTTATTGGGAACAGTTGTTTTTTCCCTTGTAGGTACCATGACACTATGATGAGAAGTCTATCAAATAATATATCTATTTAAAATCCATTCTGTAAACATAAATCAAAACCATATATTAATAATTAGCCACTGGCATCAAATAAATGCTAAAATGGTGTTAGCTATGTTTGAACAAATATCTCTTGGCTAACACAAGATGCCTATGTGCATATATTAGAGGAAATTACAAAGCAACCAATTATTTGGCTTTATTTCTTATTTTAAAAGATTGTCAAATACCACCACATCAACAAGAGTTGTACACAATAAAAGAATAGCTTCTAGCATCACTGAAAGAATATCTTACTGGGCAGGATGACCAAACTAAATAACTGCAATTTCAAGGTCTCTGTCAATTCTGTCATAGGTGATTCAGAGAGCTGAAACTATTTTAAGAACTAGGCTTTTATGCCATGTGAATTATTTGGGATATTCATGAAGATGGTACTGGCTGCTCTAATACATGGGCAAAAATCTCACAAAATCATCATTGCTGACAAACTGAAATCATGAAACAAAAGCATATATTAACTTCAGCATAATTGACAATATTGATACTATTCAAAATATAGTTATTTGATTAATAATGATATAAAACTATGAGTATGAAGCATGATTTAAATAAAAACTAATATTATTATATTATGCTTTGGTCATCACATACATTATCCTCACTATTTTGCTCAGATTCTTCATAAAAAGCT
The DNA here is from genome assembly GCA_004027555.1 of Craseonycteris thonglongyai. Taxonomy (NCBI): domain Eukaryota; kingdom Metazoa; phylum Chordata; class Mammalia; order Chiroptera; family Craseonycteridae; genus Craseonycteris; species Craseonycteris thonglongyai. Next base: position 18,312 of record PVKE010028601.1, read on the forward strand.
TACATACGTATTTTCTATTCATCACATTTATTATATACCATACTATAAGTGAATCATTAAACTAGATACATTTTAAGACCAAGTCTGTGACTGCCCATATTACTAAAGTGAGATAATGGAATAAGCACATTTTTCAAATAATTATAATAAGTTAAACAATCAATAAAACCATTGGTTAAAAAAATCACCTTTTCAACCTCTGTTGTGGTTTTGCAGATGAGAGATCTAGAAAATTGTTATAGTTCTTCATGGTTTTTAATTCTTGACACAGTCCATAGATAATTAAAAAAATGACATGTTCAGTAAGACTTTTCAAATGTGCTGTTAAGAGTGTTTGACCATTGTTGTTTGGTCACTGCAAAATTCATTTTGTTTATCTAGCTTTATATTTGTCAGTCCTTCCTAATTGACTACTGAGAATGCTTTACATTTTCCAATGAAAAGAAAATAATGTTGGTTGCTTCTGTATTTTACTATATAGCTGATGGGCACAAGGCTATTCTGTGGAATTATATTGAATACAATATCAAAATTTGTCTTACATTACCTTCTTTGATTAAAAAGAAACAACAACAAAAAACAACCCTAAATCAGGGTTCATATTAGAGGAATGACCTGAGATACCTTCTCTTATGTTACTAGAGATAAGCTATTCTAGGGCTCATCATTACACTGAGATGCTTGGAATTCAGAAAATGAAATTGCTCAGGAAGTAGAGGATTACATGCATATATATGAGATTGTTTTTGACATCAATATCATGTATTTTAGGAAGTTATAAAATATACAGATTTGGAATTTAAGAAGAGCAGAGATTTTTTTTATTCTTTTTTTTTTTATGTGAATCTTATTCCAAATTCTGGAATTATTTGAATATGACAAATGGTATTTGTTAATAGCATTGGTTAATTTCCTATTTTATCCATAGCTTGGAACCCAGTATTTATAATAGAAAAATCACCTGCCAGTACTCATATGCTCTTCTCTTTTAAATGGAGGCACATTTAAATTCCTAAAAGTCCGGGAATATATTACGTATAACATACTGGAAATAATTCTCAAACACTGTGCTCAAGAGATAATTAATTTTTACAGTTATACATCTTAATCAGATGATGATCACCTTGCAATATTCCTTACACTCGTATTTAAATGTTTTATGGCCAAAGATAAAATATGTTCCACTGTTCTACATTTGTTCTAGCTTAAAAAATACTCTTTTGAGATATTAGATCAAATAGAAATCATTATTCTTGTTGCCTACCTTACAAAATTACTAGTTAAGGCATTTACTGCTCCATAAGTTCTCCTTCCAATGGTTAATTTAAGATCAAGTATTTTTATCATCTTTATAGAAATTCATAAATTTTCATACTCTGAATAGACTACAGAGATCAAAGCCATTAATGGCAAAAATTAGAATGTCTGGATCATCAAAATGTTCTGTTCAATTCCCCACTGAATTATATTTATAATCATGCTGACTATAATATCTTTGGTACCTGTTTCTTTCTCATTCCTCAAGTAAGATCCATAGTCCATGCTCAGGTCATCTTTAATCTGTAATGTTACAGTTCACTGTTCCCTGTTATTCATCCTCGGATAATTTATCTTCAAGTTAGTCCATCATGGCCCTCCCAAGATTGTTTCTTTTCTTCTGATCATTATCAGCACCTGTATATCACTCCTTTTAAACTTATTCTACAGTTGTTTCCAATCGCCCTTAACTGTAGTACAATAAAAATTAGCTGCTCCTTATGTGTTGATCACTATAACACTTTGAATTTTTAAACTTTTTAAATACTTCCATTAATTTTAACAAAGTATTGTTGGATAACAGAAAGATAGATGATAGATAGGTAGATAGATACATGAAACAGATAGACGATAGATAGATGAAATAGATAGATGATAGATTTTTATTTGTTAAATAATTATTTATCTCTTTCTTCACATCATCATATGAAGCTACTGCTCCTAACAGTTTCTTGAAGTCAATAGCTGTCTGGTAAAGGAAGGGTTATTGATATAACACTCTTTTTGACTTCTTCACTTCTATACTAGATTGACATTAAAAATAAATATTACTTACTGCTACATTGTTTTCTTAAATGTATTCTTACACTTCCATGATAACTTCAAAAATTGTTAAAATTGAAATTCTGGAATACCATATACCAGAGACTTTCATTTAGCACCTTGGAGTTGTGACCAGAATCTGCATTTTAACAAAGCAAGTCCAATGCAAGCAATTCACAAATCACAGTTCAAGAAATATTTAGGGGAAGCCAGGATGGCTCAGTGGGTTAAGCGCTCACTTTGCAGCGCCGGGGACCGAGGATCGAATCCCGGCCCCGGCCCGTGTGGAACCATATGCTGAACTGGGAGCCCCCCCAGTTCAGTTCTCTCTCTGTCTCTGTATCTCTCTCTCTCTCTCCTGTGTCAAAATAAATAAATAAATAAAAATATATTAAAAAAAAGAAATATTTAATATAAATTAATATTATA
>PVKE010028602.1:0-20819 GCA_004027555.1 Craseonycteris thonglongyai
TGATTGTTACCAACCAATGTCACCCCATTAAATTTAACAATAAAATATAATAATATTAAAAAAAAAAATGTAAACATACTTTAAAAAAAAAAAAAGTAAAAATTAATCCAAACATTTTATGATGAACAAAATATAAAAAATTAAAAAAGATGGTGTCTACAATGATGCTGTGGTGAGCTATATATACTAATCCCAAACCAAAAAGAAATCAGTTAAGTAATAATGATTCTGGGATGCTGGGATGGCTCAGCAGATTGAATGCTCACGTTGCAGCCCCAGAATCTAAGGATCAAATCCTGGCCCCAACCCATGTGGACCCAATGCTGAACTGGAGTGTGCTTCCCATGTGGGAGGACCCCAGCCGTGTTTGTGTAGAGTGAAACTATCTCAAAAACTGATGACTGGGGAAGCCGGGATGGCTCAATAGGTAAAGCACTTGCTTTGCAGCCCCAGGGACCAATGATTGAATCCCAGCCCTGGCCCATGTGAGCCCACATGCTGAACTGGGGTGTGCTTTCCATGTGGGAGACCCCCAATTCAGTTCTCACCTCCTGGTTTGGTTTCTGACTCGAGGGGGCGTGCCTCCTATGCGGAAGACCCCCAGCCCCGTTCCCGCCCTGGGTGGCCTCGCCCACCAGTGTGGAACAAAAACATGTCGAGAACTGATGACATGCAACAATGGAGACTGTTCTGGGCCCTCCCCCTTCTCTGTGTGTCTCTCTCTCTGTCTCTATCACTCTCTGTCTCTGTCAAAAACACTAAAAAATATATTTAAAAAAACAACAACTTGGTAACCTACAACTATGGAGACTGCTGTGGTCCCTCCCCCATCTCTCTCTGTCTCCCTGTCTCTCTCTCTCTCTCTCTCTCTGTATGTCAAAAATAATTTTAAAAAGTAATGATTCCATTTTTTTTTTTAATTTTGATACTTTAATTTCTCATGAATTTTCTTATATCGATGTAGTGTTTTGGTCAGTCTTGGCTTTTCTTTTAGCATTTTATTGAAGTATTATTTATCTTAATTACTGAGTTTTTTCTTTTCACTTTTATGAGTTGTGGAAGAGGCCTCACCCTCATCCCAGCTCTGCCCTCACTTTAGCACTATTTTGATAGTTTTGCTTCCAGGGGCCAATGACTAATTCTAATATAGGAATACAGAGGTCATGCTTCAGGTAAGGAAAATATTAACTTATTTTGCCAGTAATAAAAGTTGAGAGTTTATAGTCACTTGGGCAGCACCTCTACTAAACATTGAGAATTAGCTCCAGTCATGTTATCACAATGAGAATCCTTCTTCAGAGTGTTTTCTTGCATATGCCTCTCTGTGTGGTGCCAGTCTAGATGCCAGTCTAGATACCTGAGTAAAGCAAATGCTTACTTCAGTGACTCTATCCAACTAACCACTTCAGTCAACTGCTTGCCTGAAATATTTAGGCTATTCAGTCAACGTTTTTGAACTCATGGTTTCCCATACAACCAATCCACTAAGAAAAACAATGCCTTATCTATTAAAAAACAAGAATTATGAGAGGTGAATACTTCACAACTGGAGAATAGTTTGATTTTTAACTCCCTATAATTGTTAATTCAAAATTAAAGTCCAGCAGGAGAGGAAATGGACTAGATATTGGCAATGTTTCTCCTTTATTGACATAGAGAATTTGTCAGCTGATAGGAAAGACTTTGTACTCTAAGTCAATTCACATTACCAGTGGTGTGTCTAATTACATAGAATGCAGAAAAATGAAGTTTAGAAAAGTCACTCCATGTCTTCTTATCTATGAAGTAGTGTGAACAATAATGAAAGTAGTTAACTTTCATTATCAGTCTAGTGCTACAGATTCACAGTATCATTTTATTAATAGCTAAAATGAGGAGAACACACCAGGGAAATAAACTCAATTCCTTCATTAGCAACTGCCTGGATTTCTTCTACAAACTCTGTTTAATATAAATAATTTGTCTGAACAGACCAGAACACAAACACATCTTTTCCTTTAATGATAAAAAGTAAACTACTGGGTTATTTTTTATTGAAATATTCTAGCTATAATTAAATCTAGAGAAGACAACAAGAGAAAGGGAAGAATAAGCTAATTTCTCATTAGTTCAGGATCAATTACATCTTGGATGGAAAGGTGCCCAAATGGGGCCTTAAGGATGTAATCAGACTCCATTCTGGAATAAGCCAATTTCGAGTTGCAATGCTGACACTGTGCCTGGTTCTGGCAGTTGGAATGTCTTGGGACCAAAAGAATTGAGAGTTCACCCAACAGGTGCATTTGACTTCATTATTTCCTCAGTGTTAAAGCAAAAGTAATAATTCAAATTCTTCAATTTCAAAACTAAGAAGTGATTGGTAGTGCCAATTAAGGGCCCACTTAGCACTCCTGGAAAGTTTAACACAAGACAGGAATTACTATGCATGCCAGAGAAGAAACTGACCTGAATCTTTCTCTATAGATTAGTTCAAATCAAACATTTTAACATTGGGATAATCTTAGAAATCAGCCAGTTCAAACAGTCCTCATTTTACAGATAATGAAACTTGTTCAAGGTTGTCCAACCATTTAACATGGAACTCGGATATAGAGACCTCTTTCTCCAGTGTTCTTTCTGCTACTTAATTCTATCTACTTGTAAGAAATGTTATTTGTTAAGTTGAATATAGTTAGAATATTATAGAATAAAACTGGAATTTTTCACACAGAATAGAAAACAGTATTTGCATCCATTTTAGATAAATACTCTGAATATCTCTGTTACAAACATATAGGTTCTATATCAAAATCATCTTTATCAATTTCAAATTGTTCTAAATATTGAAATAGTATGATTGAAATTGGCAGTATGTAAGTGTTTCAACTGGATATGCCAGTTTTCTCCTGCACACACGGTTTCCTGCCTAAGTCACAGAGTCACCCTCAGTTAATTACATGCCTACAGAATGTGAACTCTAAGCTCGGTACAGTGATGATTAATATCAAAAGAGAGCAAGGACTCTAATATATCGTATGCAGATGATTAATGAGTGACATGACTTACAAATACATGATTACTTAGATCACCTAATGCCCTCATTTTTAGGATAACTTTACTGGGGTTAACAAATTCACAAGTGAAACCACAAAACAGAATTGTGAGTACCAAATTATCATCTCTAGGAAGATACTTAGAAGACCTGTATATAGCACAATTCCACTAATGGACTATTATTGTCTGTGTACCACAAGTATCTCAGGTCTTTTATTAAAACAAGGTATACTGGTCTTTGCTACAGTTTTCTCACCTTTCTGAAACTTGTTCACAAAACTTTCATATCCTAATTTAATTTTTACAAGACAAATATCAGAGACCTAACAACTCCAAGCTTTCCAGTAAAAGCATTTTAATGCCTATGAAAATCAAATAAGGATTTCCATTTGTCCATATGCAACTTGAAACATTCAAGGAATATAAGAGATTTCCAACCAAAGTGTAAGAACATAATGGATCAGGAGTTAACACAACAGCCTGGAAGCCAGCAGGAGTAGTGGAGTGATTGGATCATATGGTAGGTACAAATTTAACCTTTTTCTCACTGCTGAACAGTCTACCAAAGTGGCTACACCGTTTCACATCTGCAGCAGCAGTGAATCACATTTCCAGTTTCTCCACATACTTGTCAACACTTGATATGGTCAACCTTTTAAATTTTAGCCATTCTAATAGGTATGCAGGAGTAACATTGTGATCTTAATTTGTGATTCCCTAATGACTAATGATCTTGAGAATCTTTTTTGTGCTAATATATTTTCTTTAGTACAGTGGTGATTCAAATCTTTTGCCTGTACATTGGGTTGGTTTCTTATTGAATTTGAGACTTCAGGATATAGTCTGGATACAAATCTCTTATCTAATATGTGTTCTGCAAATATTTCCTTCTAGTTTGTGGCTTGTCTTTTCATTCTCTTAACAACTTTCACTAGTTTCTTTTGAAAAAAATTTGATGAAGTCCAATTTATCAAAATTTTTATTTTATACTTGTGATATCATATCTAAGAAAGTTTTGATTAACCCACATTTACCAAGTTTCTCTATATTATTAGAGGAGTTTTATAGTTTTATGTTTTACATTTATATTTATCACAATTACATTTTTGTATACAATACAAGGTACAGATCAAGGTTCATTTTTTTCATATATGAATATCTGATTATTCAAGCACCACTTGTTAAATCATCTATTCTTTCTCCACTGAATTGCCTTTACAACCTTGTAAAAAATCAGTTGTTTATTTCCCTTAGCATAATACTATCTAGGTCCAACAAAATAAACAAAACAGAAACAGATTTATAGATATAGAGAAAAAACTGATGGTTTCCAGATGGAAAGGGTAGTTGGGGAGCTGAGTGAAAAAGGTAAGGGTATTAAGAAGTACAAATTGGTAGTTACAGAATAGTCACAGGGATATAAAGTATAACATAAGGAATATAGTCAATAGTATTGTAATAACTATACATGGTGTGAGGTGAGTATTAAACTTATCAGAGGGATCACTTCATAAATTGTATAGATGTCTAACTATTATGCTTTACATCTGAAAATATTATATAATAATATTGAATGTATGCTCTACCTTGAAAAATAAGAATTTTTAAAATCAGTTGTTTATTTACTTATGAGTATCTCTGGATAATCTATTCTTTTACTTTGATTAATTTATCTATCTTGACACTAGTACCACACTATCTTGATTAGAGTAGCTCCATAAGAAGTTTTGAAATCAGATAGTATTCATCTACCAACTTTGTCCTCTCAAAATTGACTTGGCTATTCTAGATTCTATTCATTTTCATATTAATTTTAGACTCAGTTCAACAATATCTACAAAAACATAGATAAATTGCTGGTATTTTGATTGAAATTGAATTGAGTCAGTAGATCTACTTAAAGAGAGTTGGCATCTTAATATTTGAACCTATGAACAAGATATATCTCTACATTTAATTAAGTCTTCATTAATTTATCTCAGCAATGCTCTGTAGTTTTCAGTGTACATATTTGCACATTTATTGTCAGTTTTATTTCTATATATTTCATTTTTTGTTATTATTGTAAATGATATTGCTTTAAAATTTTAATTTCCAATGTTTGCTCCTAGAATATAAAAGTACAATTTATGTTTATACTGAGCTTGTATCCTACAACCTTGCTAATTCATGTTAGTTCTAGCACCTTTTTATAGATTTCATCAGATTTTTTGCATAGACAGTTATGTCATTTGAGAATAAAGAAAACACTGCTTTCTCCTTTCAATGTGGATGCCTATCTGTCTTTTAATTAGTGTTAACATGGCATATTATTTTTTATCCATTTAATTTTAACCTATTTATGTCTTTATATTTAAAATGTCCCTATAGTGGAAAGCACAGTCTTTTTCATCTAGTCTGGCAGTATATTTATTTAAATGTGTTGTTTAAATCACTTACATTTAATACAATTATTGATCTACAGTTAAGTTTAAATCTGTCACCTCACAATTTATTATGTATTTGTACCATCCTTCTATGTTCCCCTTTATTTCTTTTCCTGCCTTCTTTTGGATTGAGAATTTTTTATGAACCCATTTTTATCTTATTTGTCAGTTTATAGCTATAATTCTGTGTTGTTGTACACATGTTTAAGTTATCATGGTCTATCTTCAAATGATAGTATACAACTTTACATATGACCTAAGAGCCTAAAATAGTATTTTCATTTCCCCTTTTCTGGTTTGTATGTTATAGTTGTTATATGTTATATTTATATATATGTTGTATGACACTATTTTTGCTTAAACAATCACTTATCCATTTAAGTGATTAAAACAATAAGAAAAAGTCATATATATTTACTCATTTCCTTACCATTTCTGGTGCTCTACATTTTTGTATAGATGCACATTTCCACCTAGTGTTATTTTCTTTCTACTTGAACAATTTAACATTTCTTATTGTGTGGGTCAGCTGGTAATGAATTCTTTCAGCTCTATATTTGTATATGTAAAATAAGTCTTTTCTTTTTCCTTATTTTATTTCTTAAAGAACATTTTACTGGGTGTAAAATTATAGATTCATGGATTTTTCTTCTTTCAATACTTTAAAGATGTTGTTCCACTGTCTTCTACCTTGCGTTCTTTCCAAAGAGAAATCTGCTATCGTCCTTATGTTTGTTTCTCTACATAATGCCTTTTTTGTATTGCTGCTTTTGTAATTTTTTTTTTATGACTTTTGAGCAATTCAATGATTATGTTTCTTCTTTTTTAATTGTTAAATTTATTGTGGTGACATTATGTTTCTTGATACAATCTTTTTCATATTTCTGGCTTGGGTTTTACTGAAGTTTTCAGATCTGATGGCTAACAATTTTTATCAAATTTGGGATATTTAGGCTATCATTTATTAAATTATTTTCTGCCACATCTCCTCCTTTGGGGATTTCAATTATACATATATGAGACCATTTAAAGTTATCCAATATCTCACTTATGCTTTTTCTAGTTCTTTAATTTTTTATTCTCTATGTGTTTTATTTTGTATAGTCTATTGTTATGTCTTCTGAGTTTATTAATCTTTTATTTTACAATATATGATCTTTCAGTAATTTCTATCCAGCGTACTTTTAATCTCACATTTTCTAGTTTTCACTTCTAGAAGTTTGTTTTGGAGTCTTTTTGTATTTTATATGTCCTCACTTAATTTTTTTGACTATATGGAATACTATTATAATAATGTTTTAATGCAGTCCCTGCTATTTTTATTATTTGTGTTACTTCTTAGTTGGTTTTAACTGGTTGATTTTTCTTTTCATTGTGGTTTATATTATCTTACCTCTTTGCATGTCTAGTAATCTTTGATTAGCTGCCAGACTGTGAATTTAATTTGCTGGCCACTGGATAATTCCACAAGCCTTTAAAAATTCTTGAGATTTGTTCGAGGAAGCAGTTAAATTACATGAAAACAGTTCGATCCTCTGAGTATCTAATGCATTTGGATAATTATTTTCCTGGCTCTGGGTTGTTTTGTCACATAAATTATCTGATTGATATACTGCTGAATACTAGAAGAGGACCTTCTGAAGATATCTGGAATTTGTATTTTGCTGATTATTATTATTATTATTATTATTATTATTATTATTATTATTTTGTAGATTCTGTTTTGAGAACTCTGCCTTGATCTCCCCAGACTCTCAGCTCTATTTCTTCAACTCAGAAAGTTCATTGTACTCTACCTGTATTCTCTCTCCTTGCAGTGCTACCTAGAAATTCTCTAAAGCAATGATCTGGGGCAGTTGTATGGTTCACATTGTTTGTTTGCATCTCTCAAAGATAACTGTCTTATTTCCTTGTGTTCAGTAGTTTGAACACCATTGTTTTTAGTAATCTATTTGTTTTGCTTTGGTTTGATTTTGGTTTTGGCTGTTTCAAGCAGAAACATTAATTCAGTCTCTTTTATTTTTCTATCTTGTCCAGAAGTGGAGTTCCCCAGTTTATTTTTATTTGAAGATTTATTTATTGTTTTAGACAGAGAGAGAGGTACAGAAACAGAAACAGAGAGAAGGGGGAGGGCCCAGAACAGTCTCCATAGTTTCACATCATCGGTTTTTCCACATAGTTTCATTCCACAGGTGGGAGCGGGGCTTCACAGGGCAGAAACTGGGGCGGGGTCTCGCCCCGGTGAGAACTGAACTGGGGGCACTCCCCAGTTCAGCACATGGGTCCACACGGGCCGGAGCCAGGATTCGATCCTCGGTCTCCGGGGCTGCAAAGTGAGCGCTAAACCCACTGAGCCATCCTGGCTTCCCCCCCCAGTTTATTTTGTAACTTATTATTAAACTACTCTGCATTTTAAAGGTGTTATGTATTCATATTTGTCAGCCTCTTTAACCAATATTTTAAAGCTCAATGCTGAAATATCAAGGAAACAATACCCCCTGGTTTCAAGATGAACACAAAACCTCAAAGAGATTAAATAATTTAGTGTCCATCTGTGACTTTGATGCAAACTACTGGAAAACCAAACCTTACATGAGCATACAGAAGTTTCTTCTATTAGTTTATGATGACTATCCCCTAAAGTAAAATAATTCAGTGATATTAAGTTTAGGAAGAAATGATAAATTGAAATAAGTTCTTAAAATACTTATTTGAAGTGATTGTACCTAACAGGTAATGTAATGTGTATGAACTCCCTAAAACATTGCTTTAATGAATGACTCTTTTTTGCACTTGGTAAAAATATAGCCCACAAAACCCTCTGTTATATATTATTCATATCTCAAGCCTTCTGTGCATGAATTTATAAAGTATAATGAAAGATAATGTAGTCAAATTTGAGCAAATTGAAGGTGCATTCAATTTTACTGATTCATATTGCTAATTTGATAGTCATTTCATAAATAAATGAAAATTTGACATTAGAATATACTAAACTATGCAAAACTCTGGAATAGAAACTTGTCCTCACCTGAAAAGTAAAGTATAATAAGGATTTCACAATTATGCATTCAATATTAAGTTACACTCTATCAAAGAAAAATAAAATATTAAGGCAAACACCAGTAGACATATAAGAAAAATTCAGGGGAAAATCCAGGTTTAGTGGGTCTTAAAACTTAATTTGGGGAACTTCTTTAGGGAACAAAATCCAAAATTATGAATATATAAGTCTGACAAAAAGGATCAACGCAGTATTCCTGAAAGTCATTCCATTACTGAAGGCTCATTGACCATTGTACAAGAGTGAGTATGAACCATACAGACACAGCCTACCAAGCCCAAACTGAATGCATCTCCAATTCCACTTCCCCTAAAGTAGAAAGGTGCAAAAACTGCCTATGGCCACTCCAGTACAACCTGACACAAAGGAAAGTGTGCAGGGGGGCATGTTGAAATAGAAAGATATTCAATATTAATCAATTGCAGGTAGCATGCCTTACCTCCACAAATGATACAATACCATACGAGCATATGAATATATTGCCAGCCTCTTAAAATCCCTGAGGTTAAACTTAATTAGCTGCTTCCTGAATCCACCTCTGAGGAAAAGATGGGTGGATGTACGAACTAATATGGCTTAATCTCTCCAAGCAAGTTATGTTAGAAACCTCAGTCAACATTGGGTGTTCATAAAGATCTTGCCTTTAATCTATATCTAGCCACTGAAAAATTGAAGTCCATTGGGAACATTAGTCTGTCCACAAGTATGTTTTTTATTTAACCAGAAACATGAAAAGGAAAGAAGGATAAAGGAAAAATATGGGTGAGAAATGGGCAGTGGACCAGACAAAGCAATCTAGACATGTGGTCCTGCCAGCACAGAAATTCACAAAATGACCTGGGGTTCCAGGTCTACTTGGTGATGCTAGATGCTCAGCAGTTGCTAGGGAGACTGCCCAAGGTTCTCATGGGTCCCCTGAACTAAGGTTCTGAGAAATTTAGACAAAAGGTAGCAGTCCTATCCCATACTTGGATTAATAACTGGGCACAGAATATTTTTTTCTATCCTGAGCTATTCAGTTCTCGGCTAAATCAATTTATTATGCCATTATGTTACAGAATATATTTATACAGCAATTTTTGCTCACTGACTTCTTATCCCTTAATATGCAGTAAAAACAGAAGTCCGTCCACCATGAATTTAGCCCAAGGTCCGAGGAGCATTGTGTCCTCCAGTCACAAGTCTGCATTTTTTTTTTAAGCTAACTGCATTGGGTATGTAAAGAAATGTTACATTAAAAAGAAAAATGTGTGTGCACATACACACATGACACCCCTATAGTTCTCCAAATGCTATATAGTAAATGCTAAAGGGAAAGCCATATATCATGTATAAATAACTTCCCCTGGAGATATTGGAACTCCCAGGACATTCTCCAGTATCCTGTCTCCTGGTGTCTTTCCCACAGAGAAATATTAAACTAATGGCATGGATTACACCTACAGTGAAAGGTGAAACTGAAAACCAAGGACGCCCCTGGAGGATTAGTTTTTTCTTTCTGACACCACCTGTTAGAGTAGGAATTCTGATCCCTGGAGCACAAAACGGCTGTGTCTCAAGGGCGGGGCTGCCCCCAAAGTGTACAAGTGGCCCTGTCATTTTTCAATTTCAGTCATTTCATCAGGTTGACAAGGTAACAAGATAAAAGTACGGTAGGAAAAGGGCATCTGGTTGCCACATCTATAGATTCATTGAGCTAGGGTCAGGTAGTTTACAAAAAATAAAAATAAAAAAAAATGGGAACTTTGGGGCCATCTGTGTATATTTACAATTATTCTACATTTCTGAGTCAGCAACAGCAGGAGATTGCATCACCTCCCCTCTAATTAACCATGATTACCCCAAATACACACCCCATCCAAAAAGAGCTTTATTGTTTCTCCTTTCTGTAAAGAATCTTTGAATGAACAAGAAGTACGTATTGCATTTAATATTCACAGAATAGCTTGTCATATATTTAATCCATTCTTCATCCATTTCATGTTTTATTAAAACAAGAACTCACTTTACAAGGTGAGGAGGAAAGAACATAACTTCTGTGTTCTGAAAACAATAGTTCCCAGTGAGGAACTCAAGACGTAGATACTCTGTGATTTTGGACAAGTTTCTTATTCTTTCTAAATATCAGTTACTATTTCTCTGAAGGAGGATAGTAATACCTATTTTGAAGACTTGCTGAGAGGACTACATAAATGATATAGTTCACGTGTCTTATGAATGACAAGTACACAATATATAGTTCCATTTCACAATTCCTTTCACAGTTTTTTGAAGTGCAGCATTATTTTCTGTGATCGATGAGAAAATCTCAGTTTTCAGCAAGTGTATCAAAGAATTCTTTCAGTGAAAACATTTTATCAGGACTGTAAAATGATCAACTTTGAGAAAAATTTATTGTATTATTGTTAAAGGAGCTATTTAATGTGCAATACTTTATTGATGAAATCAAAGGTATTATTCCTTTTATAACTGCATTCTAAAGTTCAACTCTTGCTTGGGCCAATTATGGTGACAAATAAAATGTAATGGAAATCAATTGGAAAATTGGAATTCTGCAAATTTTACTTGGCTTTGATTTGTTCAAACTCACCACATATCCTTGAAATCTCTTAACTCCCTTATGGATAATCTTTCTCCCAAATAGCGGTCCTTGCTTTCTGCATTCAATTAACCCACCAGTGTTTACTGAAGACCTATGGTGATCCTGTACCATATTAAACAGTCTGGAGTCTATAAGAAAATAAAGAATGACAAATTATATAGCAATTATTGCTTCATAGTCACACATTGAACTTGTCTCCTTCCCTGGTCTCACCTTGAAAAAGATTATTTCTATAACCCAAGAACTTGATTATCTAGGGAGATAAGATTAATACACACAAATCAATTAGCAATCAATTGATGATTACCTGCTTATAAAATGTTTAGTCACGTGATCTAAACTTTCCTAAATATTTGGCCAGGGATGAGATATATCACTAGGGTCATGTCAACAGGGAATACATTGTGAAAATGGTTGGGTTTTAGCTGGATATTAAAGGCCAGGGGGTAAAATAGAGACTAAGGAATAGTAAAAGGATGTTACCTACATGAGGATTAAACTATCAGTTACTTGAAAGGAGCGAGATGATTAATTTGGGATGAGGTAGAAGAAGTTATGGGTAGAGATATTTGTTTTAGCTAGAGGGGCAAAGCTTGAATGCCAGGCATGGCTTTAGGTTATTTTGTTCTGTAGACTATTATAGTGCCAGTTGAAGGAGTAGTAAGAACATAGGGGATGAATTGGAAGCTGAGTTTTAAGGATCATAGTGAACAAAGCAACAGAGTATAAAAATTTTAGTTTGGGGAAGCTGGGATGGCTCAGTGGGTTGAGCACTTGCTTTGAAACCCCGGGAACCGAGAATCGAATCCCGTCCCCAGCCCATGCAGACCCATATTTTGAACTGGGGTGTGCCCCCAGTTCAGTTCTTGCCGGGGCCCATCAGGAGGTCCTCGGCCCAGTTCCTGCCCTGCGCAGCCCCACATCCACCTGTGGAATGAAACTATATCAAAAAATCAATGACATACAACTATGGAGACTGCTCTGGGCCCTCCCCCTTCTCTCTGTTTCTGTCTGTCACTTTCTCTGTGTCAAAAAAGAACAATAAAAATAAATCTTTAAAATTTTTAGTTTGTTTTTCAAGGGTACACTTTTTGTAATGTTCTCCCATTCATTTACCCACTGGTTTTTCACCTAAATAACAACGTTATTTAACTATCTTCTTCATTCGGTTTGGTTCAACTCATTATACTTTTTGACCACTTATGTGTTAACCACAGTTCTAAAGAAACAAAGATGAGTAAGAATTAATCTCCACTCTCAAGGAGCTTATGATTTAGCCCAGAAGGCGTCCCTGAGACAGTTTCTGGCAGTCCAAAAGGTCATAATAATACTAAGGCATTATTTGTCTTTTAAACTGTGTTGACATTGGCACTGATGGTACAAAGCAGTGGTGGGTGAAACTGCTAGGTTCTCAGCATCAGTTGGAGCAATGGCTCCAAACTGTACTGGATCGTATTCAGCTCTTTGCTCACAGAAGATAATAACAGTCAGTTTCACATAAGAACATTGTGATACAGTGGTAAAAATTCTTAATCTTGTTAAATCTCAGTCCTTGAGTAGATTTTTTGTTTTTATTTAATATTCAATGTGGCAGATGAGATGCACACAGAAAGTCCTTCTGCTGCACACTGAAACATGGTTGTTTCTAGGTAAAGCAATTGTGCAACTGAGTTGAACACCAGTGAGAACCACAAAACACCATGTGTCATGGAACACACTTATACTTAAAAAAAAAAAAAGGCACTGGGAAACAAATTAGGGTTAGTCCAACATGAGTATTTGGGACACAATTTAACAAAAGGACTTAATTAACCACTTCAGGGAAAGCAACTGGCAGTATTTGCTGCCAATGAAAAATACTTGAGCCTTCAAGCAAATATTAGAATTTTGGACATTTTTATGTACCACCCGTACGTTGATAACCTGTCAGACACTTTCCTGGTGAAATTGGTAGTGGTACAGAAGTTGATTATTTTTCCATATTGTATAATGAATGTGTCAACATTTTGAGGATCTGAGCAACTCATAGTATCAATGCATGATATTAATAAAATTATGTGTGAGTAAACAGTAAGCTAATTATTTTCTTTACTTTTCATTTTTACTGTAATTTTTAATTACAGTTGACATACAATATGATACTGGTTTCAGATATATAACATAGTGGTTAGATTTTTACATAACTTATCAAGTGGCCTCCCAATAAGTCCAGTACCCATCTGACTCCATGCATAGTTATCACCATATTATTGACTATGTTCCCTATGTGTACTTTACACCCCCATGATATTTTTATAACTGGAAACTTGTACTTCTTAATTCTTCTCACCTTTTCCACCCATTCTCCTAACCCTTTCCTATCTGGCAACCATTCATTTGATCTCTGTACCTATGAGTGAGTTTCTATTTTATTTTTTCTAGTTTGTACTTTAGAATCCATATATGGAGTAAAATCATATGGTATTTGTTTTTCTCTGACTTATTTCCCTTAGCATGATGCCCTCTAGGTCCATCCATGTTATCTAAAATGACTAGATTTTATTATTTTTATGGCTGAGTAATATTCCATTATATATATGTACCACAACTGCTTTATCCAATTGTCTACCAGGAGACACTTAGGTTTTTACTATATCTTGCTACTGTAAATAATACTAAAATGAACATATGTTATATAGCTTTTCAAATTATTGTATTGGATTTCTTTGGATAAATACCCAGAAGTGGAATTACTGGGTCATGTGATAATTTAATTTTTCATTTTTAATTTTTTGAAGAATCACCAAAATCATTTTCATAGTGGTTGCACCAATTTAGAATCCCACCAACAGTGTACTAGGTTACTTTTTCTTCCCTTTCTTTGCCAACACTTACTGTTTATTGATTTATTGATGATAGTCATTCTGACAGATATGAGGTGATATCTCATTGTGGTTTTAATTTTTAGTTCTTTGATTATCAGTGATGTTGGATATCTTTTCATATGTATATTGGATATCTGTATGTCCCTTTTGGAGAAATGTCTGTACAGATTCTCTCCCAATGTATTAATTGAATTGTTTGTTATTTGGTGTTGAGTTGTTTGAGTCCCTTATTTATTTTGGATATTAACCTTTTATTGAATGTATCATTGGTGAATACCTTCTCCTACTCAGTAGGGTGACTATTCATTTTGTTGATGGTTTCCTTTGCTGAGCAAAAACTTTCTAGTTTGATGTAGTTTCATTTGTTTTTTCTTTTGTTTCCCTTGATCAAGGATACATATCCATAAACATATTGCTAAGAGCACTATCAGTTTGCTGCCTGTGTTTTCTTCTAGAAGTTTTATGGTTTCAAGTCTTACATTTACATCTTTAATCCATTTTACTTTATTTTTCTTAATTTTTATGTTTTCAATTACATTTGATTTTCAATAATATATATTTCAGGTGTGGAGCATAGTTGCTAGACATTTATATAATTTAAGAATTGATTCCTTGATAAATCTAGCACCCACTTGGCAATAAGAAAGTGGTCTAGTTTTATTTTTATGTATGTATCTGTCTATTTTTCCCAAGATTATTTACTGAAGAGATGTCTTCACCTCATTACATATTCTTGTCTCTTTTGCCATATTAATTGACCATATAGGTGTGGGTTTATTTCTGGGCTCTCTATTTTCTTCCATTGATCCAGGTTTCTATCTTTATACCAGTACCACACTGTTTTGATTATTATAAGTTTTGTAGTATAATTTAATACCAGGCAGTATGATACTTCCAATTTTGTTCTTCTTTCTCGGGATTTCTTTGGCTAGTTGAGGTCTTTTGTGGTTCCAAATATATTTTAAGATTATTTGTTCTAGTTCTGTGAAAAATGCCATTGGAATTTTGACAGGGATTGTATTGAATCTTTAGACTGCTTTGGATAACATGGGCATTTTAACTGTTAATTATTTCTATCCATGAGTATGGTATATGCTTCCATTTACTTGTATCTTCTTCAATTTATTTCACAATGTCTTATTAAAGTTTTCAAGTACAGATCTTTTGCTTCCTTGGTTAAGTTATTCCTAGTTATTTTCTTTTTTGATGCAGTGATAAATGGTATTGTTTTCTTAATTTTTCTTTCAGGTAGTTTGCAATTTTTATAACAATTTAATAATTACTGATACCTTGCCTATATAAATTATTTACTCTTGAAAATTATTGCTTATAACTAGTACAACCAAATAATGTAGACTCTATGAAAAACATCTTCCACATCGTACCTATAATATGTTTCCTGGGGTAACATTCTAGAATAAATTTCAGTACTCTGAACTAATCCAACACTTGTCTGTTTACCAGTTTCTGCCTGGAGTTCCTGTGCTGAAGTCTAAAAAACTTTAGGATTATACTAAAGAGACACTCAGGATTAAGTATATAGAACTGAGAAACTACAAAATATCTGAAAGTTATAGAAAACAAAAACTACTTTTAAAAAGTTTATTTAGTGATCTCCTAAAATTCTACTTTTCTTGTGAATTTAACTAGGGATTTTTAAAATCTGAATTTTTAGTTTAGCTACAAAAGCTTTCACATTAAAAAATATATTTTTTGAGAAATTTCCAGTCAATATTTCTGATGAACACATGTGCAAAAATCTTCAACAAAATATTAGCAAGCCAAATTTAACAAAGTATTAAAAGAGATCATATATAATGATCAAGTAGAATTTATTCTTGGGATGCAATGATGGTTCACAATATACAATATAAATCAAAAAATGTGATACACCACATTAACAAAATGAAGAATAAAAACCTTATGATTATCTCAATAGATATAGAAAAAGTATTTCACAAAACACCACAGCTTTTCATGTGAAAAAGAAAAAAACTCAATAAATTATGCATAGATGGAAAGTTTCTCAACATAATAAAGGTCATATATGACTAGCCCACAGCTAACATCGTACTCAAAGGTAAAAAACTGAAACTTTTCCTCTCAGACCAGGAACAGGACAATGAAGCCCACTCTCACCACTCTAATTCAACATAGTACTGGAAGTTCTAGCCAGAGCAATTAGACAAGGAAAAGAAGTAAGAGGCATCCAAATCATAAAGGAAGAAGTAAAACTGTAATTATTTGCAGATGACATGATACAATATATAGAAAACCCTCAATACTCCACCAAAAAATAAAAAACAAACAAACAGTTTGTTTAATAGACAATAAACAAACAATAGTTTGTTAATAGACAAATTTAGTAAAATTGCAGGATACAAATTCAATATACAAAATTCAGTTACATTCTATACAATAATAATGAACCAGAAAGATAAATTAAGAAAATAATTCAACTTACAACAACATCAAAAACTACAATATTTAGAAATAAATTTAACCAAAGAAGTGAAAGTTCTGTACACTAAACACTGTAAGACATTGATGAAAGAAATTGAGGAAGACACAAATAAATGGTAAGATTGTGCCCTTGGATTGGAAGAATTAATATTGTTACAAAGTTTTTACTACCCAAAGAAATCTACAGATAAACATAATCTCTATCACATTTCCAATGGCATCTTTTTACACAAATACAAAAAAATCTAATAATTTGTATGGGAACACAAAAGACTAGAATAGCCAAAACTATCTTGATGAAGAGCAAGAATAGAGGCATCACACTTAACTATATTATAATGCTATGGTAATCAGAACAGTATGGTATTGAATAAAAACAGACATGTAGAACAGTGGAACACAAAAGAGATCCCAGAAATAAATCCCAACATACATGGTCAATTAACTTTTATAAAGGAATCAAGAGTATGCAACTATGGAGGCTGCTCTTGGCCTTCCCCCTTCTCTCTGTCTCTCTCTGTCTTCCTCTCTGTCAAAAACAATAAAAAATATGTAAACCTTATAAAAATTATAGAATAAATAAATAACCTAATTAAAAATGGGCAAAAGACCCAAAAAGACATTTTTCCAAAGAAAACATACAATTAAACAACATGTTCATGAAAAGGTGCTCAACATCACTAATTATCAGTAAAACACAAATTAAAACCACAATAAGATATCACCTCACACCTGTTAGAATGTTTATTATCAAAAAGGCAGTAGATAACACAGTCTGTGAGGATGAGAAGAAAGGGGTGGGAATATAAACTACTACAGCCACTAGGGAAAACAGTATGGAGGTTCTTCAAGAAATTAAAAATAGAACTACCAGAGGACCCAGCAGTTCCATTTCTGGGTATATCCAAAGGAAATGAAATTTTGTCTTAAAGGGATATCTGTAGTCCTATGTACACTGCAATATTATTCACAACAGTGAAGGGATCTAACCTACGGTAAGTGTTGGTTAACATATGGATGGATAAAAAAAAATCAGGAAATCCTGCTATACGTGACAAATGGATGAAATTTGAGGACACCATGCTACTGAAATAAGCCAGTCAGATAAAGACAAATACTTCATGGTATCACTTATATGCGGAATCTTAAAGTGTTCTTGTGCAAAAGCTGTTCAATTGGCCCTCGGTGGTCTCTCAGGAGGAATTGCTCTTAATGTAGGTGGACGTTTGAGGTGGTCTTGGGAGGGGCCTTAGCTCAGCATCCTTCTACCCACCTTCTTACACCTGTCGGCTACTCAGTACTTTGAGCCTCTTTACAACTCATTAATTTGTGAACTCACCTGGGTCTTCTTGGTTTTAAATTGTCTCTTAATCATGCTTTATCTTGCCTATAATCTGTTCTCACAATTCTACCCTGTTGATGGCTTCACTTCTTTCCCTACATGGAACTATCTACTCCTTGCCTCCTCTGCATGACTCATAGCCACACCTCTCATGTTTTACAAGCGCATGTTCATAGCTTGCTGAATCTCTCATTCTTCCATCTTATCTCAGAAAAGGAGCCTCACCTTCCCTTTCATAAAGCTAATCCCCTTCTTAGTCATCTCAGTCCTGGAAATCCCATATGCTATTGAATTCTACACTTTCTAGTGCTCTAATACACACTGTTTGTTGTATCTAATTTTTCACTCCCTGCTGATTCTTTACCTTGCAAATCTGCTCACATCTATTATTAATAACACACACACACACACACACACACACACACACACACTCTTTCTTGCCCTATTGTGATTCATCTCTTTTTAGTTTGGCTGAATAATTAACATGTTATCTTCATTCTATTTCCATTTTCTATCTATACATTTCTTCCTTTACTTCTTCAGTCTGATTTGGTTGCTTCCTTGACTGAAACTTTCTTTTCTTCCAGTGGTTACCAAAGACATCGTAAATACCAAATCCAAAGGTCTTTCTTTCCATCATTATTTGCCTAGATTCCTCTGTATCTTCTAACATCTTTTTCCTTATTTAGTTTCTATGTTTCCACATGGACCTCGTTCTTGCTTGACCTTTGACATTTTTATTTAAATGAAAGCCATTAGCTTTACTTTTTCCCCTCATTTTTCTTTGGAATTCTTTTTTTTACAACCCTTTTGCTTTTCTCTTGGGAATCTTATCAATTTCATGGTTTTAAAGGACACCCTTCCCAATTTTTCAGTTTTGAACTCTCTCTTCATCTTTGTCTATTAGATACCTCTTATGAAGTCCTGTAGTTACTTTAAATGCTCAATATCTTAAACCAGATTCACGTATTTTATTTTTTGCCAAAACTAGTTTATTCTTTATATGTATTTTATTAGAAATATTATTTTTTTCATTAACCAAAGCCTATAGGTTTTGAATCTTGTACAAAAATAATACAACATAGAACAGAATGTAGGAGCTTTAAGAGAACTACATGCAACATTCTAAAAAAATATGAGTAAGACTTTAAATCTGAGCCATAGGAGAAAGATTTAAAAGTTTCAGAAGAAAATATTTGATATTTTTTAAGAGTGAGAGGCTAAAATCCTGTTTTTATTTCTTTTACAGAAACATAAACAAAAATACACATATAATCTCTTTTCTTTAAAAAGAAAAAGTTTACTGCTAAATAAATTCTGTTGTCTTTCTTTACAATGATTTAACATTCTTACCTTCCTTTCTCTTTTATTTAACTTTTATTATTCTCTCATCCATTTACTCATTTATGCAATTTATTATGTGGTGCCTGACTTCTTGGTCATTTTCTCGTATAATAAGTACATTATCATTTTCTCCCAAGCATCATTTTGTTCCAAGAATTTTCCATTAAGTACCATATTAACCTTCCTAAAACACCTCTTCATGCACATCATTGCTCTGCTAAAAAGCTTATTATTTATCAAAATCAAACCTACATTCCTTTGTTCGCTACTTGAGGTTCTTAACATCTGAATGCCACACTTCCAGCCCTACCCTCTCTTCACATGCACCTTTCTAACGGTTTTTCACTGTTTCACATCAAAACAGTCCTCTCTCATCTGCTCCTTGTTTTATAACCAGGCTATGTGTATTCCTGCTTCCAGAGCATTTCTTCACTCTTCTTGCCAAGAAGACCTTTCATCACAGTCTCTCTTTAAATCCCTCTCTTCCTTTTGAGGCCAGACCAATTTCCACATCCTTCATTAGGCCGTCTACATGGACCTCAGTCTGCAATGTATTTTCTCTTGTGTGAATGTGTGTGGCTCTATTCCATTCCTTCCATCAGCAATTTCCGCATGATATCCTATATCACCGTGTATTTTTATACATGTGCATGTGCATGATTCTCTCTTCCTAACTATATTCTAAGCCCATGAAAGACAAGTTATTTCTTTGTATTACCAACATTTAAGATAGTGCTTAAAGACATTAAGCAGGCAAGGCAAGTGTTTAGTACTTATGTATTAACAACTACTTCTTTCAGTCAAATCAAAATTGTATCTACTTTCTCATTCCCCCAAAATACCATGGACAGAGCCAATATGTTACAGAGTGTTTTAACAATCTATGAAAATGACGTCCACCTTTGAAACACAGATACAGGTAGTATGAATATCATTCACAAGCTTCTTGGTAGTCCATACCTACAGTGACTTATGTGCAAAGCTCTATGGTAGGTGCTATGAGAGAGGTGAGATAAATACAACAGTCTTCCCTTTAAGGAGCTACAATCTTGTAAAAACATGTACACATGTTCTTACTCTCTAGAGCTGGCAGTGAGTAGTCTCTTGTGAGACATGCACACAATCGGTAGTGCAAAATAATTAGAGAAATTGAGGCTTCGGTAGAGGAATTGAGGAGAAAATGAACAATTTTTAATGAATTAGTTGTGTTTTAGACATTATTTATTGAAGCTTGAAATAACAACTAATAAGTATTACTGGGTTAATGAAACAAACTTGTCAATGTTTATTTGTTTAGCTTTATGTAAAATGGTCATTTTCTGAAGGCCCTATGTTTTGGTAATTATAATCTTCCATATTAATTTCTCTTTATGAAAAGAAAGAGTATGGGTGATGTGAGTTTCGAACTTTGAGAATTGTATAAAGTTCTATGAAAAAACAGGAAGATCGAGAGAGTGAATCACACATAAAATAACACTGGTGATGTAGATAGGAAAAGGAAACAGGGTGCTAAAAGTACTTATTTTAAAACTCCAAAGATCACAAAAGAAAGTGAAAGAGGTATGTGAAGGGGTATTATAAACAAATTTCAAAATAGTTAAAAATACGGGGACGAAATAATTTTTCTTATAGTAATAGAAACCACATAGCATGGATTGATATAAAGAGGTTTTCAGTCTGT
>PVKE010028603.1:0-20815 GCA_004027555.1 Craseonycteris thonglongyai
CTCTGTCAGGGTCATTGCTTTCTTTAGTCTTTTTGTTCTTCTTACCATCTGCAGGAGCCAGAAGGTTGTTTTTCCTCTGGTATTCCCTTATCTGGAAAAAAAAAAAGCAGCGATACTCACGAGAACTCTACACCCCTATATTCACATGTTACTTGACATTTTGCATAATACTCATCCTGATCATCTGAACTCATGCCAAAACAACCCCACCAGGTGTGGTTATTCTCACTTAATGATTAAAGAAATGGACTGATGATACAGCTTTTAATGAATGCAACATGAAAATTTAAGTGCTGTCTTCAGAATGAGTTTGGGAGGTGATGGCCTAAATCAGCTGCTTCCAGGTGGCCAAAACAAAGGTAGAGTTGGAAAGGTAAACATGCAATTGATCAGGCATCAGGGTTCTTATTACACCTCTATTACAGATGCACACTATTGCTTGTCAGATTTCCTATCAATGTAGTCCAAAGGTAGAAAGCAGTGAAGGCATAGTCCTTGTGAATCAGGGATTGTAACAAACATTGAAAACTTAAGCCCCATATCAGAAGGAAATCTCTTACAATCTTAGAAATCTGTGTCAATATCATTCCTCATTCCACTCATACTAAAGTTTTTTTCTCTCAGGAGAACCAAGTCAAACAGAAGTGTCATTCCCAAATTCAACCTGTGGCATTTAGAGCACCACATGCTGACATCAAGATTTGGGAAAAGTTCCCAGCTGTTAAGTGTAGTTTTGAGGATGTGCTCCAAGGAGGAGGAATGTATATCACTCCAAGGAGTAATGACAGAGGGCCAATCTGCTGCCAGGATCATAAGAAGTGAGAATGTGTGCTGCATATTCAGATGAGAGATTAGAAAGCTTATATGGAGTGTAGAAACAGGTGAAAACCAAGCTAAACTAAGTACATTCTTCCCATTGACGCCTAGAGGTGTGGTAAACATTTCAAGATCACAAATGCAATGTAAGCTTTTTACCTTCTCAGTGCCTTGGGAAGTGGTACAGTCTAGACTATGGAAGCCTAAAGGCTCTCTGACCTAGGTCCCATTAGCCAAAGTCCCAGTCAAGTTGGAAATGTGTGTCATTACTCGATAAAAGGAAAAGAGGGTGAACGCACTGGGGGGTTGGTTCCTGAACGTAGACCAGCAGGCTTGGAGCTGTGGTTGTTGTTTCATGGCTGACTTATACATTATTAAATTCTACTCTAGACTAAGACGCCCAAATCACAGTGTGTGGTGGGGACAGAGGGTGCAGGGCCCTGACCGCAGTTCCTGATGATAGGGAGCCCAGGAGGTCTGGGTGTGAGCATAAGGAGGCAGGCACTGATTCAAATCCCCAGGACTTACTAGTCCAAAGTCACACAGAGACTGGTGAGGAGATTTCAGGGGCTCACCAACAGTAATCAAGGGGCTTGCCCTGTGTGCCTCAGAGGCAGCAAAGTCTCTGCTTATGGCCTGACCATGGAAAAGCTTTGGCTATATCCAGAAGGTGAGACCTGGCATCTTTACCATTTTTGTCCCTGGCGAAGTGGCTCTTCAGGGTTTCTTCAAATATCCCTACTTCTAACTGCTTAGCCTTGGTTAAAAGGCAATGGCATATTCCTTCTGGTACCCTTGGGCACAGAAGGCGGGCTGAAGGCTCACCCAGCCTAGATTTGGGAAGCATTGTGAGCAATAAGCACTACCACAGTACTACTTCCAGACTGAAGTAGGAAAGAGGGCCCAGGGCTCATCTACAGCAGTGCAGTGGGCATGGGCTTAATTCTCTATTCCCATTGGTCTACTCAGATGAATTCACAATGAAAGGTTTGATCACAGCCACTATCTTTCCCCACTTGGCATACAGAGCGGGGCTTGCCTTGGGGTGGGGTAACCAGGGAGAAGTGGCTGTTGGGCAGCCAGTGTTAGAACTTTGGAGCCACTGTGGGTTGGTTTTAAGCTTAGGCATTTCCCAGGGTGCGTGGAACTTTCACATGTGGGCCGGGTCGAAACCTGGCTGGTGGCAGAGCTTCAGTGTGTGCACAGTGTCATGTCCTACAAACTTATTCTAATTGCTTTTTGGTTCCAGGAGTTTTTGTTGTTGTTAATGATGACAATTTGGGATTTCCTAAAATGACCATCATATCATCTGTGAAAGTTTCCAGTTTCATTTTTTCCAAATTTTTATAATTTTATTTTCTCTTTTTGCCATATTGCAAATGCTAGAGCTTCCAGCATAATGTCCAATAAACTTGATGAAAATGATATTCTTGCCTTTATCCAAGTGTTAGAGGAAAAATATCCCAGTGCACAACATTATGTACAATAGAGCTTATATGGGGCCTCTCCAAAACTTATCCAGCCATGCATTAGGAGAAACAGAGGCATGTATGCCTGGAATTGTTTTTTGTTGTTGTTGTTAATCAAGTCATTACTCATAGCTTCTATTTTAATTCCTGTGTGCTGTTAGTATATAACGAATGAGTGTTCTATTTTGTCATATATTTCTACGTGACATGATGAGATACAATGTTTCTTTTTATCTGCAGATGTGATGATATACATCAATTGATTTGTTGTGTCTTGGGCCCTGGAAGGTGCAGAACAGTCCTGTCCCACTTGCTTATGTTTGTGTCAAGTAACTCAGATTAATTGATTTATAAAGAAAGATTTAAGATGGCTTGACTAATATTGAAGGTGAAGTTCCATTTGTTGAAAAGAAACAACAAAAGTTGAGAGAATGTACTAATTGTAATAATGAAATGTCAAGATTTCTACTAAGTTACATCATGTCATGCATTCTGTTTTCAGAAATAAGATGAGCATGGAGTATTTGGGGTGTTATTTTATTTAGCTAGAAATATTCTTTTCTCATTTCAACCTTCCTTAACCAATTTTATACCAAACTACAACAACACATATTTAGCAAGAATAATACTATGCTGTATTTACAGTTACATTCCACAGACTTAAAGCACTGCCTGGCACATAGTATACACACAGTACATAACTGCTGAATTAATGAATCTACCAAAATATTTAACAGGAAGATATATAATGTCTAGCATAAGCATAACAAAATGATTTTCTGTATTACTTAAGAAGCTTCATGTCCAACTAATATGCCCATTCTGGTATTCCATAGTAGAATGGAGTGATCTACTGGCAGTGAGTGGGTGGAGGAGTGGCCCCTCTGTGGGACTTGGGGTGTGGGTGGTTTGGTGGAGAGTGTTCTCTATCTTTAAATAGAAAGAAAGCAGAAAATGGCCCTGCTTCAGAGCCAGAATTTCAGGCAATGTAGTGGTGGCCACCGGAGATCCAGAGGCCGGCACAAGTAATTAGGCTGGAGCTTACAATTCAAGCCCTGCAAAGCTGTACCTCCCACTCCCTATGAAAGGCACCCATGCACCACTAAAGACCCTGAGCACAGGTAGGGCACAGCTTCCTGAAAGATTCACCGTGAAATTCAAACTGGGCAGCTGTACCAACTCTTCCCTCTCCTCCTCCTGCTATGCAACACTGCATTAGCTTCCAGAATGGAAGTACTAGCTTTCTGGTCCTTTTCAGGATTCCACTGGGCCCTCTGAATGCAGTCTCTAGAAGCTCAGAGACTTCCAGCTCTCCGTGGCACCTCAAATTTAGCAGAATGAGGCAAGTCATCTCAGCCACACCCCAAATGAGGCCCTTGTTCCACTGCCTAGGTGCTTCCCAGAACCATGCCCATTTAACCTTCAGGGTGTGGGTCTTCTGAGGGGTAAGAAGGCCGGCTGTGTGCTGCAAGAGAAATACAGAAGTGCCTGTGCTCTACATGAATTAGAAAGCTGAGTCTTTTTGATGTTGCCAAAGAGCCGCCTCAATGACCATGGCATCTTATTGCCAAATTTTCTCTTCCCCAGGGCTGTGCACATTGCCTTTGGCTACTGAGGCCTCCTGCTGAGATTGGCAGTGGTTCAGCTTCACTGAAGGCAGTTTTGGAATGGGAAGGAGGTTAGGAAACTCAGAACTATCAAAAAATCTTAGGATGAAGTGACCTTGGGGGAAAACAGAGGGTTGTCTGGTCTTTTTTCAGTGAGATGCTATGAGATCAAATGGCAAATATGTCGTCCAAAAGGCTACCTCCTTATAGCCAGTCTCCTAGCTAAATACATAAGGTACCAGTACCAAAGGCCAAAATGGCAGCCCCTGGCTATCATGCCAAACAAAGTCCCCCAGACACAAAAGGCTGCTCTGACCCCTCAGAAGCAACATGGTGGGTTTCTGGCTACTTCCCTATAGCCAGTTCCCTCAACACAAGATTGGCTGCAGCTCGTCACCTGAAAGGGGCCTGAACACCACATGATAGGCGCCTGATTGCCACATGATTGGCAGCTGCATATCACGTGACCCAGGCCTGAGTGGCATGTGATTGGCGGCTGCCTGTAACGTGATCAGCAGATGAACCCCACGTGATCGGCACCTGATTCCCATGTGATTGGCAGCTGCTCATCACATAATCCAGGCCTGAATCCAATGTGATTGGTGCCTGCTGGCCACGTGACCAGCGGCTGACTTCTACATGATTACCTGATGACCAGGAGCCGTTGAACCTTATGGGGGCCGCTGATGCCTTTGCATTAAAGGAAGTCCTCTCATTAGGGAGGACAGCTCCAACTCATGGACCCTCCTGGCTACTGAGCTAGAGCAAGTCCTCTTATTATGGACACCCATTCAGACACCTCAGGACTAACATGGCTGCCTCCTGGCTACTAGTGTATAGCCAGTCTCCTAGCTAAGGAAGACGGCCACCAGACATAAAGAAGAATATGGCGTCCTGCTGGCTACCTCCGTATAGCTAGTCTTCTAGCAAGGAAAGCTGGCTACCAGCACTAAAAATCAATATGGCAGCTGCCTGGGTACCACCCTAGAGGGAGTCCTCTAATCACAGAAGCCTGTTCTGACCCAAAGGAAAAACATAGTGGCCGCCTGGCCACTGCCCTTGAGCAAGTCCTCACATTATGGAAGACTGTTTAGACTCCTAAAGAAAAACATGGTGGGCGCCTGGCTACCGCCATAGAGCAAATCCTCTTATTATGGATGCCAGTCTGACACCTCAAGACCAACATGGTGGATTCCTGACTACTTGTGTATAGCCGGTCTCCTGGCTAAGGAAGCAATGGCCCATATGGCAGCTGCCTGACTACCACCCTAGAACCAATCCTCTCATTATGGAACCTGTCTGCAACCCCTCAGGGATAACTTGGTGCCTTCCTTGCTGCTAGAGTAAAGCCAGTCTCCAACCTAAGAAAGATGGCTACCAGACTTCAAGGCCAATATGGCGGCCGCCTGACTACCTTCGTATAGCCAGTCTCCTAGCTAAGGAAACCGGTGACCAGACCTAAAAGCCAATATGGTGGCTGCCTGGCTAGCTTTGTATAGCCAGTTTTTTAGCAAAGGAAGATGGTTACCACAAGTGAAGGCCAATTTGGCGACTGCCTGAATACTTTCCTGTTGCCTGTCTCTAAGCTAAGGAAGCCAGCGTCCAGAACTAATGGGCAATATGGCGGCTGCCAGGCTACCTCCGTATAGCCAGTCACCTTCCTATGGAAGTCGACTACCAATCCCAATAGCCAATATGATGGTAAGCCTGGGTACCTCCATATAGCCAGTCACCTCTCTCAGGAAGCCAGAAACCAGAAATGAAAGCCAACATGGAGTTTGCCTGGCTACTTCCGTAGAGCGAGTCACATTTCTAAGGAGGCCAGCAACCAGAAATAGAAGCCAATACGGTGGTCGCCTGGCTACCTACGTATAGTCAGTCACCTTGCTAAGGAACCTGGCTACCAGACATAAAAGCCAATATGACGGTAACCAGGATACCTTCGTATAGCCAGTCTTTTAGGTAAGGAAGTCATTTACCACCATTGAAGGTCAATAAAGTGGCCACCAGGCTACTTCTGTAAAGCCATTCTCCTAGCTAAAAAAGCCAGGTACCAGACCCAAAAACCAGTATATCGGCCGCCTGGCTATCACTCCACACAAAGTCCCCAGTTAAGGAGACCCACTCCGAACTCTCATGACCAACATGGAAACTTGCTAGCTACTTTTGTGTAGCCTGTCTCCAAGCTAAGGAAGCCGGCTACCAGAACTAATGGACAATATGACAGCCCCCTGGCTACCTCCGTAGAGCCAGTCACCTTGCTAAGAAAGACAGCTAAAAATTCTCAAGGCCAATATGGCAGCCCCCTGCCTACCTCCGTATAGCCAGTCTTCTAGCTAAGGAAGACGGCAACCAGACCTAAAAGTCAATATGGTGGCAACCTGGTACCTCTGTATAGCCAGTCTCCAAACTAAAAAGCCCACTAGCAGATGTAATGGCCAAGATGGCGGCTGCCAGGCTCCCTTTGCATAGCTTGTCAGCTTGCTAAGGAAGCAGGCATCCAGACACAAAATCTAATATGGTGGCCGCCTGGCTACTGATGTATAGCTAGTCTCCTAGCTAAAGGATTAAGGTACCAGTCCCAAAGGCCAGTATGGTCGTCCCCTGGCTATCATGAATAACAAAGTCCCTCAGTCACGGAAGGCCACTCCGACCCCTCAGAAGCAACATGGCAGGTTTCTGGCTACCTCACTATAGCCAGTTCCCTCACCACGTGATTGGCAGCTGCTGGTCACCTGACCAGGGCCTGAACCCCACATGATAAATGCATGATTGGCACATGGTTGGCAGCTGCATATCATGTGACTGGGGCCTGAATGGCAGGTGATCGGCGGCTGCCTGTCATGTGATCAGCAGCTGAACCCCACGTGATCGGCACCTGATTCCCACGCGATTGGCAGCTGCTCATCACGTGATCCGGGCCTGAATTCCACATGATTGGTGCCTGCTGGCCACGTGACCAGCGGCTAACTTCTATGTGATTACCTGATGATCAGCAGCTGTTGGATCTTATGGCAGCCGCTGATGCCTTTGCATTAAAGGAAGTCCTCTCATTAGGGAGGACAGCTCTAACTCATGGACCCTCCTGGCTACTGTGCTAGAGCAAGTCCTTTTATTATGGACTCCCGTTCAGACACATCGATACAAACATGCCTGCTTCCTGGCTACTAGTGTATAGCTAGACTCCTAGCGAAGGAAGATGGCCACCAGACCTAAAGACAAATATGGCAACTTGCTGGCTACCTCTGTATAGCTAGTCTCCTAGGAAGGGAAGCCGGATACCACCACTAAAAACCAATATGGCAGCCGCCTGGCTACCACCCTAGAGGGAGTCCTTTAATCATGGAAGCCTGTTCTGACACCGAAGGAAAAACTTGGCGACCGCCTGGCCATCGCCCTAGAGCAAGACCTCACATTATGGAAGACTGTTTCGACTCCTAAAGAAAAACATGGTGAGCGCCTGGCTACCACCCTAGAGCAAGTCCTCTTATTATGGACGCCAGTCCGACACCTCAAGACCCAACATGGTGGATTCGTGACTACTTGCGTATAGCCAGTCTCCAAGCTAAGAAAGACGGCCACCAGACCTAAAGGCCAATATGGTGGCCGCCTGACTACCTTCGTATAGCCAGTCTTTTAGCTATGGAAACTGGCGACCAGACCTAAAAGCCAACATGGTGGCCACCTGGCTAGCTTTGTATAGCCAGTCTTTTAGCTAAGGAAGCCGTTTACCACAAGTGAAGGCCAATATGGCGACCGCCTTGCTTCTTCCGTGTAGCCTGTCTCTAAGCTAAGGAAGCCTATGACCAGAGCTAATGGACAATATGGCAGCTGCCAGGCTACCTCCGCATAGCCAATCACCTTGCTAAGGAAGTCTGCTACAAACCTAAAAGCCAATATGGTGGTAAGCCTGGCTACCTCCGTATAGCCAGTCACTTCTCCCAAAAAGCCAGAAATCAGAAATGAAAGCTAACATGGTGTTTGCCTGGCTACTTCCGTATAGCGAGTCACCTTTCGAAGAAAGCCGGCAACCAGAAATAAAATCCAATATGGCGGTTGCCTGGCTATCTCCATATAGCCAGTCTTTTAGGTAAGGAAGACGTTTATCATCACTGAAGGTAAATATGGTGGCCGCCAGGCTACTTCTGTATAGTCATTCTCCTAGCAAAAAAAGCCACGTACCAGACCCAAAGGTCAGTATGTCGGCTGCCTGGCTATCATGCCAAAAATAGTCCCCCAGTTACAGAGTCCAGTTTTGAACCCTCAGGACAAACATGGCAGCTTTCTAGCTACTTCAGTGTAGCATGTCTCCAAGTTAAAGAAGTCGGCTACCAGATGTAATGGCCAATATGGCAACCCCCTGGCTATCTTCATATAGCCAGTCTCCTTGCTTAAAAAACCGTCTACCAGACCACATGGCAAATACGGCTGTCACTTGGCTACCACCGTATAGCCAGTCACCTGCTAAAAAAGCCAGCTAACACACCTAAAAGCCAATATGGCAACCCCCTGGCTACCTACGTATGGCCAGTCACCTTGGTAAGGACGCCGGCTAAAAGACCTAAAAGCCAATATGGCAGCAGCCTGGCTATCTCTGTATAGCCAGTCTCCTAGGTAAGTAAGCCGTTTATCAGCACTGAAGGTCAATATGGCGGCCGCCAGGCTACTACCGTATAGCTATTCTCCTAGCTAAAAAAGCCATGCACCTGACCCAAAAACCAGTATGTCGGCCGCCTGGCTATTATGCCACACAAAGTTCCCAGTTAAGGAGACCCGCTCCGAACTCTCATGACCAACTTGCTAGCTACTTCCATGTAGCCTGTCTCCAAGCTAAGGAGGCAGGCTACCAGAACTAATGGCCAATATGGCAGCCCCCTGGCTACCTCTATAGAGCCAGTCTTTTTGCTAAGGAAGACAACAACCAGACCTAAATGTCAATATGGTGGCAACCTGGTACCTCTGTATAGCCAGTCTCCAAACTAAGAAAGCTGACTACCAGACGTAATGGCCAAGATGTCGGCTGACAGGCTCCCTATGCATAGATAGTCACCTTGCTAAGGAAGCAGGCGTCCAGACATAAAATCCAATATGGCGGCTGCATGTCTACCTCCATATAGCTAGTCTGCTAGCTAAAGGAGTAACGTACCAGTCCCAAAGGCCAGTATGACAGCCCCCTGGATATTACACATAACAAATTCCCCCAGTCACGGAAGGC
The DNA here is from genome assembly GCA_004027555.1 of Craseonycteris thonglongyai. Classification (NCBI taxonomy): domain Eukaryota; kingdom Metazoa; phylum Chordata; class Mammalia; order Chiroptera; family Craseonycteridae; genus Craseonycteris; species Craseonycteris thonglongyai. Next base: position 9,108 of record PVKE010028603.1, read on the forward strand.
CGCTCTGTCCCCTCAGAAGCAATATGGTGAGTTTCTGGCTACTTCCCTATAGCCATTTACCTCACCGCGTGATTGGTGGCCGCTTGTCACCTGATTAAGGCCTGAACACCACGTGATAGGCACCTGATTCCCACATGATTGGCAGCTGCTCATCACGTGATCCAGGTCTGAATCCCACGTGATTTGTGCCTGCTGACTACGTGACCAGTGGCTGACTTCTACGTGATTACCTGATGACCAGCAGCTGTTAGACCTTATGGGGGCCGCTGATGCCTTTGCATTAAAGGAAGTCCTCTCATTAGAGAGGACAGCTCCAACTCATGGACCAAAGTAGCTCACTGTGCTAGAGCAAGTCCTCATATTATGGACGCCCGTTCAGACACCTCAGGACTAACATGGCTACTTTGTGGCTACTAGTGTATAGCCAGTCTCCTAGCTAAGGAAGACGGCCACCAGACTTAAAGACGAATACGGCATCCTGCAGGCTACCTCTGTATAGCTAGTCTCCTAGCAAGGGAAGGTGGCTACCACCACTAAAGGCCAATATGGCAATCGCCTGGCTACCACCCTAGAGGGAGTCCTCTAATCATGGAAGCCTGGACTGACCCCGAAAAAAAAACATGGCGGCTGCCTGGCTCCTGCCCTAGAGCAAGACCTCACACTATGGAAGCCTGTTTGACTCCTAGAGAAAAACATGGTGGGCGCCTGGCTACCACCCTAGAGCAAGTCCTCTTATTATGGACGCCACTCTGACACCTCAGGACCAACATGGCAGATTCATGACTATTTGCATATAGACAGTTTCCTGGCTAAGCAAGCCGGCTACCAGACCTAATGGCCCATATGGCAGCTGCCTCACTACCGCCCTGGAACAAATTCTCTCATTATGGAACCTGTCTGCAACCCCTCAGTGCTAACCTGGTGCCTTCCTTGCTAGTAGCGTATAGCCTGTCTCCAAGCTAAGAAAAGATGGCCACCAGACCTAAAGGCCAATACGGCGACCACCTGACTACCTTCGTATAGCTAGTCTTTTAGCTAAGGAAGCTGGTTACCACAAGTGAAGGCCAATATGGCAACCGCCTGGCTTTTTCTGCGTAGCCTGTCTCTAAGCTAAGGAAGCCGGTGACCAGACCTAATGGCCAATATGGTGGCTGCCAGGCTACCTCCGTATAGCCAGTCACCTTGCTAAGGAAGCTGGCTACCAAATCTAAAAGCCGATAAGGTGGTGAGCCTGGCTACATCCCTATAGCGAATCACCTCTCTCAGAAAGCCAGAAATCAGAAATGAAAGCCAACATGGTATTTGCCTGGCTACTTCCGTATAGCCAGTATGTTAGGTATGGTAGCCGGTTTCCTTAGCAAGGTGACTGGCTATACGGAGGTACCCAGGCAACCGCCGTATTGGCTTTCATTTCTGGTTGCCGGCTTCCTTAGAAAGGTGACTCGCTATACAGAAGTAGCCAGGCAAACGCCATGTTTGTTTTCATTTCTGATTTCTGGCTTTCTGAGAGAGGTGACTGGCTATACAAAGGTAGCCAGGCTTACCACCATATTGGCTTTTAGATTTGGTAGCCGGCTTTCTTCACAAGGTGACTGGCTATACGAAGGTAGCCTGGCAGCCACCATATTGGCCATTAGGTCTGGTCACCGGCTTTCTTACCTTAGAGACAGGCTACACAAAAGGAGCCAGGCAGTCGCCATATTGGCTTTTAGGTCTGGACACCTGCTTCCTTAGCAAGCTGACTAGCTATGCAAAGGGAGCCTGGCAGCCACCATCTTGGCCATTATATCTACTAGTCGGCTTCCTTAGTTTGGAGACTGAATATAGAGAGGTACCAGGTTGCCACCATAGTGACTTTTAGGTCTGATTGTCGTCTTCCTTGGCTAAAAGACTTGCTATACAAAGGTAGTCAGGGGGTCGCCATATTGGCTTTGTGGATTTTTAGCTGGCTTCCAGAGCAAAGTTACTGGCTCTTCGAATGTAGCCAGGGGGCTGCCATATTGTCCATTAGTTCTGGTAGCCGACTTCCTTAGCTTGGAGACAGGATACACAAAACTAGCTAGCAAGGGGAAGCCGGGATGGCTCAGTGGGTTAAGCGCTCACTTTGCAGCGCCGGGGACCGAGGATCGAATCCCGGCCCCGGCCCGTGGGGAACCATATGCTGAACTGGGAGCTCCCCCAGTTCAGTTCTCTCTCTGTCTCTGTATCTCTCTCTCTCTCTCTCTCTCTCTCTCTCTCTCTCTGTCAAAATAAATAAGTAAATAGATAAATATTAAAAATATATATATATTAAAAAAAAAAAAAGTAGCTAGCAAGCCGCCATGTTGGTCATGAGAGTTTGGAGCGGGTCTCCTTAACTGAGAACTTTGTGTGGCGTAATAGCCAGGTGGCCAACATACTGGTTTTTGGGTCAGGTGCCTGGCTCTTTTAGCTAGGAGAATGGCTATACCGAAGTAGCCTGGCGGCCACCATATTAACCTTCAGTGGTGGTAAATGGCTTCCTTACCTAAAAGACTGGCTATATGGAGGTAGCCAGGTGCCCGCTGTATTGGCTTTCATTTCTGGTTGCCGGCTTTCTTAGAAAGGTGACTCGGTATACGGAAGTAGCCAGGCAAATGCCATATTGGCTTTCAGTTCTGATTTCTGGCTTTCTGAGAGAGGTGATTGGCTATACAGAGGTAGCCAGGCTTACCACCATATTGGATTTTAAGTTTGGTAGCCGGCTTTCTTTGCAAGGTTACTGGCTATACGGAGGTAGCCTGGCAGCCGCCATATTGGCCATTAAGTCTGGTCACCGGCTTCCTTAGCTTAGAGACAGGCTACACTGAAGGAGCCAGGTGGTCGCCATATTGGCCTTCACTTGTGGTAACCGGCTTCCTTAGCTAAAAGACTGGCTATACAAAGCTAGCCAGGTGGCCACCATGTTGGCTTTTAGGTCTGGTCGCCGGTTTCCATAGCTAAAAGACTGGCTATACGGAGGTAGTCAGGTGGCCGCCATATTGGCCTTTAGGTCTGGTGGCCGTCTTTCTTAGCTTGGAGACTGGCTATACACTACTAGCAAGGAAGGCACCAAGTTAGCACTGAGGGGTAGCAGCCAGGTTCCATAATGAGAAGATTTGTTCTAGGGCGATAGTCAGGTTGCTGCCATATAAGCCATTAGGTCTGGTAGCCGGCTTTTTTAGCCAGGAGACTGGCTATACGCAAGTAGTCAGGAATCTGCCATGTTGGTCCTGAGGTGTCGGAGTGGCGTCCATAATAAGAGGACTTGCTCTAGGCGGTAGCCAGCCGCCCACCATGTTTTTCTTTAGGAGTCAAAACAGGCTTCCATAATGTGAGGTCTTGCTCTAGGGCGATGGCCAGGCAGCCGCCAAGTTTTTCCTTCGGTGTCAGAACAAGCTTCCATGATTAGAGGACTCGCTGTAGGGCGGTAGCCAGGCAGCTGCCATATTGGCCTTTAGTGGTATTAGACGGCTTCCCTTGCTAGGAGACTGGCTATATGGAGGTAGCCTGTAGGACGCCATATTCGTCTTTAGGTCTGGTGACAGTCTTCCTTAGCTAGGAGATTGGCTATATACTAGTAGCCAGGAAGCAGGCATGTTAGTTCTGAGGTGTCTGAACGGGCGTCCATAATAAGAGGACTTGCTCTAGCACAGTAGCCAGGAGGGTCCATGAGTTGAAGCTGTCCTCCCTAATGAGAGGACTTCCTTTAATACAAAGGCACCAGCGGCCGCCATAAGGTCCAACAGCTGCTGGCCATCAGGTAATCACATAGAAGTCAGCCGCCGGTCACATGGCCAGCAGGCACCAATCACGTGGGATCCAGGCCCGGATCACGTGATGAGCAGCTGCCAATCGCCTGGGAATCAGGTGCCGATCACGTGGGGTTCAGCTGCTGATCACGTGACAGGCAGCCGCCAAACACCTGCCATTCAGGCCCCAGTCACGTGATATGCAGCTGCCAATCATGTGCCAATCAGGTGCCTATCACGTGGTGTTCAGGCCCCATTCAGGTGACAAGCTGCCGCCAATCTCGTGGTGACGAAACTGGCTATAGGGAAGTAGCCAGAAACTTGCCATGTTGCTTCTGAGGGTTCGAAGCGACCTTCCGTGACTGGGGGACTTTGTTATGCGTGATAGCCAGGGGCCTACCATACTGGCCTTTGGGATTGGTACTGAGTGTGAGGTGGTTAGAAAGGCATGTTTTGTGAGAATAGAAACTTCCGCTACACTGAAAGTCACATGTTTGACAAAGTTCTTGTGTTAATTCTTTGCCCTTTTGAGAAAACAGCTGTCTCCACGGCAACAGAGCTATACCTGATATGTCTGTTAGGTTTCCTTACAATGTTGACTGGAAACATTGATGGATGTTTTATATACATATAGTTGTATTCATCCGTAGTTATAACGTCATAGGCTGAAAATGTCTGGCATGTTTTGTGTTACCCTAACACCAAATACTTTATTATAGAAAATCAACCAGTGTGCCATCTTGTGGTAAACTGTTGTCTTTGTTATTGTTTTTTTCCTGAAAAAATATTGAAAATATATTTCACAGCAGTTTCTGAACCCTTTCCCCAAAGCTCTAAAACAAACCCTGGACCAAGCTGTAGCTCAAACTTAAACTTCACCCTAAATTAGAACCTTCCTTTTCACTAAACCTATCCATCACTCCAAATGATTCAAACTCTATACCTAGCTAGACTCCTAATTCTAAAATTTCCACTAACACATTCTTAGCTCTGGCTTAATTTGTACAACTAGACCTAGCACTAGCCCTACATTTTGAAATAGCGCTAGCCTAGTCCTAGCTCTATGCACAAGTCTCATGTGATTCATGTCCCTAATTTTATTTATAGCTCTAGCCCCAACACTGAACCACCCTCTAGCCACAGCATGTGGCTTGCTAGAATCCTTGTTCTAATATTATACCTATGTATATTCTTAACCTTAACTCTAGAAATAGTGCTATTTCTAGTACTTGCCCAAGATATCCCTTCAATCTAGCCCTAATTCTAACCATAACTGTATACCAGACCTAACATTAATATTGGCCACAGCGCTAACATGAGCTCTAATTGAACCCGAGCCATAGCCCTTGAAATTCATGCTTGCCCTAGCCCTCAATCTTATCCCTAGCACTAGCCTAGCTCTTATTCTTTCAATAGAACTGGATTTCACTCCAAAACGTACTCTGACCCAGGCCTAGTTTAGGGCCATGTCTCTTTTGTTAATGTAGCAATAATGCTCATTATAACAATTCTCCTATCTTGAACCTTAACTATCTGAAATTGTAAGGCAAAGCTTAACCAGAAGCCCAAACAAAGCTAATCTTAAAACTCGTTCTTGAAAATGAAAACAATGGCGGCATTGGAGAAGAACCCGACACCTTCCTGGGATATGACTTGTGAACAAAGGGGAATTCACAGGAAAAACCCTGAGAAGCAACTTGAACTGAGAACCACACAATGCAGAAAAACACCCAAAATTTAGAGAAAAAAGGGAAGACCAGAAGAGGGAAGGGGAAGGAGCATTTCGGGGACAGGATGCAGAGTGCAGCCTGGGGCTGGCAAGAGTAAAGGGGGGTTTGGAGACTATGATTAAACTGGAGATAGATCGAGTGCGGGCTGGAAGTTTATACCTGAGGAGAGTGAAGGCCCACGAGACTTAGGACAATCTAACATCCAAACTCAAGGGGTGGCACGCGGTGCCCTAATCAGATCACGGAGCCTTAGGTGGAACAGGGACTTTGGATCAGGGTGCCTGCCCTTTCTGGGTGGATGGGGAGAAAGCAGGGCACCAGTGTAAAACAGCTCAGCACCCCTGACTTAAAGAGGAGACACAACTGAGCTCCTAGAGTTTACTATGAGGGAGCACCTGTTCAAGACAGGGCTCTGGGAGTGAGGGAAGCGGAAGTGGAGGTCTTAGGGACCCAGAAGGGCCATGGGCCTAGTGCAGCTGCTGTCCAGCTGAGCTTCAACCCAAGCCTCTGCCAATCCCCACCAGCACACAGATGTGATTAGAGGGGAGAAAGCACCTAGCTGCCACCTGGCTCACAGAGATGATTAAAAGAGAATTCTGATCAGAGGGAGAAAAAAAAGCCCAGAGCTGCTCTTCCCTCCCACACTGATCCAGCAGCCCCCCTGTGGACAGGGGAATCTGTTGCGATTAAAAAGTAGCTTGATCAGAATGGGGGGGAAAAGCCCCAAGCTGCTCACCCCACCTGTACTGAACCACCAGCCTTTCTGTGGACAGAGGAATCTGCTATTGTTTCTCAGGCTCACCCTAGCTCCTACTCACATGCCCCCATATGCCGGAACCACACCTTCACTACCCTGCCTTTAAACAGCTAAGACAGCAACCTGAAGACCAGCCCCAGGGCACAGAACTGACTGCTTCCCCAAACCCTCTCCCAAAATCTTCTCATTCCACACTGAGAAGCTCACCTGACAGGCAAACCTTTAGAGGGAAATTATATTCATGCACAAAGTAAAAAGAATCACATCAAACCCAATGCACACCTCAGAATCCAAAGCCTCTCCAGAAGATCAGGGCATTCGTTTGTAAAGGGGCTTGCATACTTGGAATCAAATCTAAATAAAACAGAATTAAGGGCTGCAACACTCAAGACACTCTGAGAGCTCAGTCAATGCTGGCAAAGTACCCAGACACAGTTAAATGACCTGAACAAGAAATTTTCTGAGCAAAGTGAGTACTTTATTAATAAAATTGTGAAGTTAGAGCAGAACCATAAGAAAACTCCTTGACATGAAAGGCATCATGGGAGAGCTGAAAGAAGAATTGACCAGCATAGGAAACAGAACTGACCAGCTAGAAGAAAGAATGAGTGAAATCAAAGATAGAAATTTGGAAATGTCACAGAGGCAAGAAGAAAGGGAAATGAGAATCAAGAGAAAAGAAAGAGCCCTACAAGAACTCTCTGACTCCATCAGAAAGAACAATATTAGAATAACAGGGGTACTAGATGCAAGGGAGATGAAATCTCAGAGTTTACTAAAACAAATAGTGGATGAGAATTTTTCTAACCAATGGAAAGAAATAAAACTCAAAATTTAGGAGGAAAACAGAAGCCCTCACTACCTAGATCCTAGCAGATTTCTCCAAGGCACATTGTTTTGAAGATGACAAAAACTGAAGACAAAGCAAGAATCCTCAAGGCTGCCAGGGAAAAACAAATATAACTTTCAAAGAAAAAACTATCAGGCTGTCATCCGATTTCTCAGCAGAAACTCTGCAAGCCAGGAGGGAGTGGAGCCCAATCTTCAAAAATAATAAAAGAGAGAAATTTCCAGCCAAAAATTAACTATTCAGCAAAATTAACCTTTAGATATGAAGGAGGAATTAAAACCTTTTCAGATATACAGAAGCTGAGGGAATTCTCCAGCTCAAAATCAGCACTCCAAGAAATACTGAAGGAAAACTCACACTGGAGGAAACTAAGAGGAAGTGGGAAGCACATCCCGGGTTAGCATATCACAGGCAGTGTTCAGCACTGAAACTCCATCCTCGGACCAGCGGGCTAAAAAGCCAGTGCTCAACCCATGAGTCATCCCTGCTTTCCCCAGTTAGATATTTGAAGGTGAGAAAAATGAAAGTGTACTATGCCATGCCATGATTTGGGAAAGGAACCTTGGACATGAAGACCAGGCTGGGCTATTCAACACACACTCTGCTTCTAAAGATATAGCTTTCAAAATTCTTTTTGGGAAAATTGACTATCCTCGGGAGTAAAATTTGTATTAGGGTGTCATGCATTGTCTTGTTTTCAGGCTCAGATCTGGAAGAAGTTGAATCACGTGACTTCCTGCTTTTGGATATTCAGTTTGTTCTCGGTCTGTTTCTCTTGGGCTGTAAATTTGTTCTGGTTTCCCTAGGGTTTCAAATCCATCTGCAGAGAAACAAAGCACAGGGGAGGCTGTAAGTGTAAAGGTGAAAGCCCTCCTTAGTAATGGCTATCTAAGCTCAGTGCTTTGGGCCTAAAAATTGAATGCTGGCATAGTCCTCTTTCAATCCAGCTATACTGGGGCACAGCCTTGTCCAAAACGAAGGCAGACTCACATGTGTCCTAGCTGAAATATCACAGAGAACCAGACAGCAGATGAAGAACTAGACAATGAACTGTTGGGTCTAAAGTCCCTGTAGGTAGTAGGAACTTCTGGATGTGTTAAGGTAAAGACTCCTACTCTACCCTCAAAGACCTAGTCCAAGCCCTTTCTTCAAGTGGATGAGTTTTTGACCTGTCTCGCTACTTAAAAAAAGTTGCCTTTTTTTTTTTTTTAACACAAATACCTCCATAGTCCATAAGTTTCTCCTATTTGGACCCAGGCTGTGATGGTTGAGGGTCAAGGGTGATGGTGTACCATGTGAAACATGAACAGACAGCACAAAAATGGTAGGGTGTCAGAATGGGATAACTGGACACAAGTGAAATGGCCTGCTGGGGAGAGGGAGAACTTGAAGAAAGAGAATATTTGGTAGTGAAAGCATAGCATATAAAGAAAGACAAACAGGAATATTAAGAGGTTCTTAGGGAATAAAGCAGATGGGTGAAAGTGTGAGGCCATGACGAAGTGGGAAGTTAAATCGAAGCTGGAGAGAAACAGTGGATAGCTAAGGTGAAGAGAGTTCAAAAGAATGAGAATTTTGGTGGCATTGAAAGAGAGCAAAGGTACAAGAAAATGGTTGTTTCAGAGACAGAAATGTAGTTCCAAACACTAGTAAGACACAGCAGTAGGACAGGTGGATGAAATAGCAACGTGAAAGGATGTCAACAACAGGATGGACAGCAGTAGTGATTAATTGAGGACTAGTCTTTTAAAAAATAAAAGTATATCAAGGCCATGCACACGTGCCAGTGACATAGCCTTTGGTATTCCAAAACACTTAAATGGCCTCCACATCTTCAGAGTTTCCAGGTGGGGGCAACCCTTGCCCTGAGCCCCAGGGGTGGAATTTTTCACAAGAGAAAAACCTGAGGACATTGAGTGAGGGAAAGCTCATCAAGTCCAGAAGGCAGGCAGGTCAAATGTGTTACAGGCACTCTTCTGCCAATTACCTGCTCAGGAAAAACAGGGTTAATAAGCAGTTCTACAATGTTTAGGGCAAGGGTCAAATTTCAACACAGTGGCCCCATTAGGGCCCTCACTTTTGTCTCTGTGCATATTTCCCAGCTATTTGGGGATATTCCCACACAATTCATCACGAATAAGATGCCCAGATACACAAACACATGTTCAAACATGCCAAGGCTCTTGTTGACATTTTTTGGCACACACACAATTGTAAACATTTTTGCTTTCACAAGAACCTAGATATCTCCATGCACAACTGTATCACACAGGCACACAGTGCAAATTCAGAGAAGAAAGAAACCCAGCTGGCATGCTTCTTGAATTCGGGGCTCAACCCTCAGAAACAAGGCTATCAATAAAACCTTCATATCCAGACTCTACAAGTTAGGACACATCTCGCTGTTCAGATGTCGATAGCACAAAGGAAATTTCACCAATCTGAGCATCTTCTTCAACCTGTCATTGGCAATGCAGGCCTTAAGTGTACATTTTTCTTTGTACAGGTCCTGGTCAGTCACGTCACTACTCTGGCTCATCTTGGTTCTAGTTAAGAAAAGAAACTGGTGAGGGTGACTGACATTAATTTTGAAGAATGGTTTAAAAAGATTCAATCTCTACATTTGAAGCCATAAGACAGAGATAAAGCCATAACATGTTTAAAAAGTGTGGCAGTATTTTCTCTTTTAGGAATCCATGGCTTTATGTTCTGTTTGGTTTGACATTTCCATTTAGCTTTAAAGTAACTACATTTGTTTTTTTCTGCTCCACTATTTGCTACCCTCCCACATGAACTTTGCGGACCCTGTTCAAATTGGCTTCAATATTTCTATTTGCCAAGGATTTGAATGAGTAGTTTACTCATTGTCAGAAGTAGCACTTGCTTTTATATCAGATTATTATGTAAAGATCTTCTAAGTTATTTTATATAAAAAGAGTACTAGAGGAACGTGTCATTTTCTTCCTCATCTAGCATTTGTGTAGTGTGTACTAAGTAAGGTCCAAACACTAATTTGACAGTTCTCTGGAGTACTTCACAGAATCTTTCTTTTGCTCAGAGATGCCTAACACAGCTCATTTCATTATTCTGCAAAACCTATGAAAACACCATGTTCATCACGATTTCATTAGAACACGAAAAACACGGTAATAGTGGGATTTGGAAATTAAATCGACTGAGGAAAATATGTAAAGCGTCATGAATCAGTGATTTTTTTTTTCTTAGAGATTTACTTTTATTTTTATAGACTGAGAAAGAGAGAAATAGAGGGGTGTGGTGTGTGGTGTGGGAGACAAAGAACAAAAGGGAGAAACAGAGAGGAAGAGAGAGACTAAGAGAACTAATCAGAAGGGCCCATAACAGGCTCCTTAGTTGTCTGTCATCAGTCTTGGACATGGTTCATTCCATGGTTGGGCATGGTGCTGACTGGTTATGGAACAAGGCAGGGGGTCTCCCATACAGGAGATCCAAAACCCACAGCCTGGGGCCTTTCCCACGAGAGGCTCGCCTGGGTCAGGGGATGAAACAAGGGCTTTCCACCTGACAAACCCACACTGGAGGGAACTAAGGGGCAGTGGGGAGCACATCCCGGGTTAGCATATAACGGGCAGTGTTCAGAACGGTGACTCCATTCTTGGACCAAGGGGCTACAGAGCCATTGCTCAACCCAAGAATCATTCCTGCTTTTCCCAGTTAGATTTGTGAAAGTGAGAAAAATTAAAGTGTGCTGTGCCATGCCATGATTTTGTAAAGGAACCTTGAACATTGAGATCACATGTGGGGGATGGCCAGGAAGCTTGGGGAGGTGGAAAGCAAAGGGTGCTTTTACACCCCTTGACCCTGGCCTGACCAGGCTTAGAGACGGGACAAGTGAGCCGGTTTCATGTCTCCTGCTTATTCCCCATTAACTGGTTCAAAGGTTTGAGATCAACATGTATTTTCCTCATTCAGTCATTAATAGAGAGATAAATCAAGTAATGACAGAAACTGAACGTACTCAGTTGTTGATCATAAATCTGGCTTTGGGTTTTGACTTCCTTGAGCAACTGATCATACTGAAACTGTGCATTCTCTATGATTGTTGTTAGGGTCACGGGTTAGTTAATCATTTGTCTCACTGCTTTAGAATGTGCATATAGTCGTTTTCTATATAAGTCTGAGGCTCAATAAACTCAGGGCTGCAGTTGTATTTTGCAGACCCCCCAATCCCATCTTTGTGTTTGTCTGTCTTTTAATCCTCACTCCCCCTTTCAGGCTGTTCGTGAACGACGGGCCGGACCCGTCAATCAGGCTGGGCTATTCAAGGCACACGCTGCTTCTAAAGATATAGCTCTAAAAATCTTTTGGGGAAAATTGGTTATTCTCAGGAGTAAAAGTTGTATTAGGTTGCCATGCGTTGTCTTGTTTTCAGACACAGATCTGAACGAAGGTGAATCACGTGAGTTCCTGCTTTTTTATATTCAGTTCATTCCCGGCCTGTTTCTCTTAGGCTGTAAATTTGTTCTGGTTTCCCTAGGGTTTCAAATCCATCTGCAGAGAAACAAAGCACAGGAGAGGCTGTGAGTTTAAATGTGAAAGCCCTTCTCAGTAATGGCTATCTAAGCTCAGTGCTTGGGGCCTAC
>PVKE010028604.1:0-20816 GCA_004027555.1 Craseonycteris thonglongyai
TAATTTTTTGAGGAATCTCCATACAGCCTTTCATAGTGGTTGTACCAGTTTACATTCCCATCAGCAGTGTATGAGGGTTCCTTTTTCTCCACAGCCTCTCCAGCACTTAATGAATAAGAAAGTGATGCTTGCAATAATCACAGCAGAGAACCTCAAATATTTGAGGCATCTTACTCCCTAACCTGAGTTATATGACTAAACTAATCTTTCAGATCACATTTTGACCATGTAAGACCAAATATTGCACCTTGTTGAATATAGGAAGGCAATTCTACTTTGTGTGGCCTTTGTTTGGTTAGGATAGCCCTTGCAGATACCCTAACTCAACACAGCTTATTTTTATTCAAACCTTCATCTCCCTCAGTAACAGTGGTAATAGAGAAAAACTACTGTAGCAGAGAATAAAATTAATACTACAAATCCTAAAAAAATCTTTGAATAAACAATGTCTCTAACTCTATGAGAGTATATATGTGTTTTAAATGCCTGTTATTGATACCCGTTCACAGAAGATTTTATCTTTGGCTGCACATTAATAACAACATAAAGATTTTGATTCCCAGGTAAGATCCTGAACCAAATACATCATAATATCAGACTCTCAGATATTGAAGTCTTAATGCTTTAAAGAATAGATTTCATTACCACAATGGCTGAAAATCACTTCTTTATCTGATCTATTTCTCTGGTTTAAGTTCTCCTGATTATTTTGTCTCTTTCATGAGGTTGATTCTGCTAATTCTCCTAAGGTTTCTGGTGATTTATCAATGTGTTCCTATTTGTAGTTTAGCTTCTCTTTTAGGTATTTGGCTCTTTTAGCTTATGAAATCTATCTGACCATAGAGTGCTCAAACTATAGCTGAGCCTTTTATGACTCAAAGTTTTCAGTGATACTTGTAAAAGAGCTAGATGTGCCTTAAATAGAAGTATTCCTGCTCTTAAATTCTAAGTTTTTTTCCTCCCATTTTTTCCTAGCATTGCCACCTGCTTACAGCATTGCCTTTTGTTTTCAATGGTGGAAGTCTATCTTGAGACAAACACTAAAACTGTAGCTCATCTTGGGGAAGAGGGATGTATTGTGCGGGGTGGCCAAAGAGCAGAAAATGTGTTTGAACTGGTAGATAGTCTATTCTCTTTGTGGTACCACAATTAATCCTACTATAATTACTTCAGCTCCCTCCTGTGGAATTTCTGTTTCTTTTCCTCTATTAAGTTTTAAAAATCATATTCTTCCAAAAGTGTGTTAAGCTGACATTCTTGTACTTGATCACAATTTGTCTATTTTCAGTCTCTCATGAAGAACTTAGTTTTGATCTTCTGAAATTTTCTTCCCTATTTCTGAGCATGGCTCTACACTTATGCAATTTGTCAAAATACGAACTTCTTGCAGTCCTAGGGTATAATGTGAGGGAATAGGACTATACTCAGTGCTCAGTATGCCTTTTTGTCCAATGATATGGTATATTATTAAGTTATATACCCTTGACACTATACATATAAACACACACACACATATTTCTAATTCATACTCAAAGATGGCACTACTGATTTTAATATACTTGTTAATAAAATTGTAAATGTTTCTAGTAGTACTTTGGGTCCAAATTAATCAATTTAGTGTCTATTGAGTACTCACTAGAATGTGTTTAAAACTAAACTAGAAGCTGCAGATGCAAAGGCAATTAGTACAAGTTATTATTGTCTATCCTTAAAAGTTCACCATTTTGTTAAAATGTCAGTCAGATAAAAATACAGAATATATCTTCATACAGGTATACCATACAGTGAATGTTAGAGTGAAAACATATTCAGGAAGTTTTTATGAAGATTTAAAAAAAATCACTAACATCACCTATGCATTTAAAAAGTGAAGGTTCAATATTTATCATTGCTTTTTGGTTTGTGTTTATTGTCACTTTCCTCTGTGTTCATAGCCTGAGTTTAAGAATACTCTTATTGGGAAGGCAGTGGTGCTTTTGTTAAGGCTTCATAGTTAGAGTCCATTGGCTTCCTATGGTCATGTTATCTGAGCACACAAGACCTTTCTGTTTGTTTCTTGTTCTGAAATGGACCCCACCTCTTTGTCTTGTGAGCTGAATGAAAAGCGAGGCCTACAACCAAGATTACCCTAACAAACAAAGCTATCATTTAAACTTGAAGGACAGATAAAGAGGTTCACAGGTAAGAAAAGGCTAAAAGAGTTCATTACCACCAAACCAGTTTAACAAGAAAAGTTAAAATGACTTCTTTAAGAAGGAAAAAGAAATTAAAAATATGAATAATAAAATAGTGTGAGCTATATATCTATTGACAATTGTTTTAAAGGGTAAATTAATTAAAGACTCCCATCAAAATATAGGGTTGATGAGCAATGCTGGGAAAGCTCAGCAGTTGGGTGCTTGCTTCGTGAGGTTCAAAATTTGATTCCAGGCCCTGGCCCTTGCCAACCCATATGCTAAACTGTGACACAACTGGTAACCATTGAGATTGCTCAGTGGGGAAGGTTCTCGCCTTCCATGCAGGAGGCCCTGGTTCAGTTCTGGTTTGGCGCCTGCCCCACACAGCCCCTCATCCACCTGTGTGAAATGAAATCATGTCACAACTAATGATGTACAAATACAGAGACTGCTCTGCGCTCTCTTTTCTTCTTTCTCTTTCTCTCTTTTTCTCACTTTCTCTCATAATAATTAAAAAAACCCAACAAAACAAAAAAACTTACATATGCTACCTGCAAGAGACTTGACTCACGAACAAACAAAAAACTGGTATCAATACTTAGACTGAACAAAATAGACTTTAAAATAAAAACTATAGCAAGAAACAAAGAAAGACCAGTAATCCCACTTATTGACTGTTCTTTATCCAAAGAAACCCAAAGTGCTACTTTAGTGGGAAGTGTACATCCATATGTTCATTGAAGCAATGACCAAAATGTGGAGGCAACCAGGGTATCTGTCAATGGATGAATGGATAAAAAGGAGGTAGTATGTGTATACAATGAAATATTTTTCAACCACGGAAGAGAATGGTTTCTTGCCATCTGTGAAGGCATAGATAGATGAACCTGGAGGGTATTGTGCTGACTGAAGTATGTCAGGCAGAGAAAGACAGATTCACTGTGTGGAATTTAAAGAATAAATCAAACAAATAAGCAAACAAAACAGAATCAAAATAATAGATACAGAGATAATTTGAATGGTTGTCAGATGGGAGGGGGCTTGCAGGGATGGGTGAAAAAGAAGTACAAATAGTTTGTTACAAAATATTAATGCAGTTGTAAGTTATAGCACAAAGAATACAGTCAATAATATTGTAATAAATATGTAAGGTGTCAGATGGCTACTAAGTTTATTGGGGTGATAGATGGTAATAGGTTTGGGAGAGTGGGGTAAAAAAGTAAGGGGGTTAAGAAGTACAAATTGGTAGCTACAAAGTAGTCATGGTGGTTTAAAATAAAGCATTGAGAATTAAAAGAAGAAAAAGTAATTTCATCGAAGTCCCAGAGTGTAGGATCCCTGCTAATGACACGCTGGCCTTGTAGACTTTTTCTGTGCCCTTGTTTATTCTTGCTCCTGCATTGACTCCGAGGGTGTCAGAGAGACAATTAGCAAGCCGTGGTGGAATAGGTAGAAGTGTAAGACCAGGAGGAAAGTATTTCCAAATTTAATTCATTTTCAGATACCTGACTATTTCATACGCTGGATGTTGTCATCACATCCTGGGAAGCTTTACTTATCACAGAATGACTAGAAAAGTCATAGAATTCTTCCTCAATCTCTTCACGTCTCCCTTTTCTATTCCTCATTTATGAGAAGGAAAATAAGCAAACTGAGTATATTTCTAAGGGATGATAGGAAACAGTCTCATATAAGTACATGTTTATAATGCTCTCAGAAGCAAATACTTAGCCCCATTTTCTTTCAATTTAAGTTCCTTGAAGATGAAATGCACTTGGTTAGGCATCTGTCAGGAGAGAATCTCTCTAGCTAGAGAATCAGGTCATCTGTCCTAGTGCTGACCTGGATGGAGCTAAGGAAACACCCTCAACAGGAGGTCAAATGAGCCAACAAAATATATAATGAAGAAAAATATCTGATGTATATATAGGTGCTAGTGGCATAAACCTTTGAAATTAGGTGTAAAACAATTTTCTCACCTTTTTTTCTCATCCCAACATTTTTTTTTTTTTGAAGAGTAATACTTTGCCCACACACACACAAAATACTCTTGCCCCAGTTTTTCTAAAAGTGCATGCTGATTTTGTTTTCTCAACTTTGGGAGAGCAAGTGATTAGTAATATGAAATAAACTGAGATTATGTGTGTGTGTGTGTGTGTGTTTGTTTCAGAGCCAGCTCAATCTTGACAGTGGATTTGTACTGGGGGAATCATCAATAGACAGTCAACTTTTTAAGCAAAAACTTCTCATCATATGAGTATCTAGGGGTTTTGCAGTCTGTTTTCACATTATAAAATGTCTCATTCTGCATTTCTTGCCAACTTTTGTTTTTGACATTTTATGTTTCAATTCAAAGACATTTTAATGAGTCATTATCTTGAAGAATATAATGTTACATTAGTCCAAATGAGTACAGAAACTTTACAAAAGCTTCATGAGCCAACGTGCAACCTGCCATCTTCCCTAGAGATCCACTCCTATGTGATTTCCTTACATAAACAAAAACCTTTTCACAGATTACACTGCAGTAATTCCCAACTGTAGTGAAGTTGTAAAATGTTTGATGTTTTTTTCCTTCACCTTTAGCATTTTGGAAAAATTTGAAGGAATTTTAAATTAATGTAATCTTGTTATAAAAACCCACATGATGACATTAGAGAATACACATAAACTATATATTGTAAAGTAATTATTAACTCTTCTTTTTAGGTCGGGTTTCTGGGCAAAGAATTGCTTCTAATGATGGTATCTCCTTCTTTACCTCTAATTCATAGATTATCACTCCCAGAAAATGTATTTTATTCATTCATTCATTCATTCATTCATTCACTCATTGAATGTTTGATGACCAAAACTATGTTAATCATGGTTTAAAGAGCTCAATATTTAGTGATAAAAATACAAAATTTTCACACTAAAGCCTTTTAAAAAATTTAAATTACTTGTTTAATTATTTATTTTATTGTTTTTGATAGAGAGAGAGAGACAGACACATAGAGAGACAGAGAGACAGGGGAGGGCCCAGAGCAGTCTCCATAGTTGTATGTCACCAGTTTTTGACATGGTTTCATTCTACATGCAGGTGGGTGGGGGTGAAAAGTGTACAGGGTGGAACTGGGCTGGGGGGCTCCCTCATGGAAGGCATGCCCCTGTACACTGGGGGGGCAAACTGGGGGGCCTATTACATGGAAAGCTCTGAGGGGAACAGAACTGGGGCCATACCCCAGTTCAGCATATGGGTCTGCACCAACCAGGACCAGACTTCAATCCTTAGACTCCAGGGCTGCAAGGCTAGAGTTTAACCTGCTGAGCTGAACTGGCATCCCCACTACAGGCTTTTTAAAAAGACTTCATTTTATTGTTTGAGAAAACAGGAGAGAGAGAAGCATGAAGGGCTCAGAGCAGCCTCCATAGTTGTACACCATTAGTGGTGACATGGTTTCTTTCTACACAAGTGGATGTGGGGCCGCACTAGGCAGAAACAGAACCAGGGGCCTCCCATATGGGAGGTGGGAACCTTCACCACTGAGCCATCTTGGCAGTTACCAGTTGCACCACAGTTCAGCATATGGGTTTGCATGGGCCAGGGCCAGGAATTGAATGCCATACTAGCAAATGCTCAACTGCTGATCTGTCTCAGCATTCCCCCTACACTAAAGGCTTTTATATTTCATTGTGCAAAATAGACAGGAAAACAAACAAGGAGATGTTTAGTATCCAGTAGCTCACCATATTCTTTAGCACTAAGCAAAGTGCTTTGCACGTAATATGTGTTTAATAACTGTTTGCTGAATGAAATGTAGCCTGGCTTGCTTTCTACTAGCAAGCTATTTATCATCTTTGCTAAATGAGAGTAACAATTGGTATCTATGAGGTTTCTTTAGAGATTAAAAAATATCATGCATTTAATTTTTTTTTTTCACATTCAAAGATGTGAATTGGAAACAAAAGATATAAAAGGGTAAGATTTCAGCCAGTGATTTCAATCAATCTGAAAAATAATTGATAGCTTTTTAAGATGGGAAATACAACAACACTGGTATGATGGCTATAATGGTTAACCAGGCACTTCCACAGCTGTGGCTAAAAATTAGTCTTTTCCATGTGGCTTTAATATACAAACTGAAGTGGTGAAAGTATTAAGAATGGGAATTGTACCAAGTGAAAGAATAAAATACATTACAAGTATTAAACTTAAAGTTATATTACATAAAAGTTTTACTATTTACACTACAGTTTTTCTATTTTATCATTATTAATAACTAAATTTAGATTATAATATACATCCTAATTAATTAATTCAAGAATGAAGTACCTCAATGTGCCAGAAAAATGTATGTATACTTTAAACTGTAATACCACACAGAAATTCTTTAATATGAGACAAATTCCTATATATGTTATCATAATATAAATTCACAGATAACTGACCCTTACAATCTCTGCATTTAATTTGATGCCTGTTGTCCAACCCTATAAGAGCTTTTATTTGCAAATTTTGTGCCATGAACACAGAATCAAGTGAAAACTACTTAATGGAAAACAGGCCCCACTGTATTTGAACCCCAATATCTGTCCATCTTCAAATTAAAAATCTGCAGAAGAGGGAAGCCAAGATGGCTTATGGGATTAGGTGTTCACTTGGCAGCCCAGGGGAGCGAGGATGGAATCCTGGCCCTGGCCCATGCAGACCCATATGCTGAACTGGGGTGTGCTTCCCATGTGGGAGGCCCCCACATTGGTTCTTGCCCCCCAGTTTGGCGCTTGGCTTGAGGAGGCGTGCCTCCGATGTGGGAGGCCCCCAGCCCGCGCCCACCTGTGTGGAACAAAACCATGACATACAACTATGGAGACCACTCTCAACCCTCCTCCTTCTCTCTGTCTCTCTCTGACTCTGTCAAAAACAATAAAATAAATATTTTAAAAATACCTAAAGGGCAAAAATTGACACCTTGTAAATCTATGATAGCATCAGTTGGTAGAACTTAGCCAATGGTATTTGAGTTTGTAATTACATGAATAGAATCAAAGTGTTTGACATGTATAGATTCCATGCATAACCTTAATTTATTTACTAACTTCACCTACTTTTATTAAAAGGTAAGTAGGTGCTATAAATCACAGAAGTACAATCCTTCACTGCTGGATAGCCAAAATAAACAAGTGCTGAATAAGTACACTTGCAAATACTGAAAAATTAAGCGTGTATCTCAAATTATTTCTTTAGCCTCCAAGCCTCCAAGTCTTACCACACCATAAGAAAATCAAATTTTCTTTCTAAACTTTCTCATGAGCTATAGAGAATAAAACCTGGTTGGATAGAAGAAAGGAAGTAATACAAAATTCAATGGATAACTGGAGAAATGTGGACAATCTGCTTATTCAGTAACATTTCTTAATAAGTCTTTCTTGCTTCTTTCTCTTAACTCTGAAATCCCAGTGGAGTTAAATATTATATTTTTTCAGTTGGACTGATTCTCCAAATTCTTTGTTAATTGAGAAAGCTGATATTGTCTGAATTTTTCAAATGACTGTGGTTTCAAAATAAAGGTATAATCATAAAAGAACTTTAATTTCTCTACTTCTGAAATGAGAACACTATTAATCTTAATTACATTTATTATAGCACCTAATATTTTAAAACTGAGAAGTAACTTAAAAAGAGTGAAATCTAACTTAAAAAAGACTTTCCCATTGGGGTATAACAGGATTATGTTTTAAATATGGTGAATTTTTGTATAAAGTATTTAAAACTGGTTTTATTTGAAAAACATTGGACTTGTTATTCATTGCTAACTAAACTCTGAAAGTTATTCAGCTGTCCATCTGCAGTTAGCTACATAATAAAAATGTCTACTTTTAAAAGACAGGCAAAAGTTGAACCTGGAATTAAACTATCTGGCTTAACATCTCATTTCACAATATTTCAACTATCTCTCATTTTTATCAGTGCTTTCTAATTAATTCAATATTTTACTACCTTGATCACGTGTGTAGTATATTAAAGGCAAATATATATATATATATATATATATATATATATATATATATATGAATATTGAAATGCTTATTTGAAAATATACAGAAAATTCTCTTAGTTGTATTGTGAATTATCGAATGCAAACATATCAATCTACAATGATATTATGTAGAATCATTTCAATTTTTCTGAAAGTTACCAGCTACTGAATACTCCAAGTTATCAAATATGTATAAAAGAAACTGCAACTTGATACATGTACCTTCAAATGATTAAATTGTAACAATTTTTAAAAATGTAGGTTTTGCCTCAAAAAATTATTTTAATAGAAACATGATAAATTTATGCCATTCATGAGAAAATACAAGCAGTATTTCCCAATAAGATCTGTCTAAAGAATATCCATTTCAGGTCTAATTGAGATTTTTTACTCAATTTTGGGTTGTTTTGGGCTGAGTGTATATGAAGAATTGTGGTAACACGATGATTTCTAAAATCAAAGTTAGTGACCACAGTCAGAAAACAAATTAATGAAGTTGAGGAAATGCACCTGTCAACATGGATAAAATCTCCAGCAAAACAATGGCAGTAGGTCAGATTGGCACTGAGCTAAGATAAAGTGACATATTTTGTTTTTTTAAGATTTTTATTCAAATATTGCTAGCATGCAATGTTATATTAGCTAGTGTACACCACAGTTATGCAACATTTATATACCAAAAGAAATGATAACCATAAACCCAGCAACCATCTGACACCATACTACACTATCACAATTTTAATTACTATGTTCCCTATGATGTACATTACAGCCCCGTGACTTGTTTTAAACCCGAAAATTTAAACTTCTTAATTGCCTTCATCTTTTTTCACCCCATTGTGTAATTTTAAAATTATAGTTGACATTCAATATTATTTTTATTTATTTTAGGTGTATAGCAGAGTGATTAGACATGTATGAGTATATAATTTAAGTGATCCCTCTGATTTGTCTTTTACCCACTTGGAACTATGTGGGCTGTCTGGAAAATATCCAGTCATGGAATATGAAAAATAAAGGCATTTATAGCTGGATTTTTTTTCTGGACAGCCCTCGCATACACAGTTATTAGCATATTATTGGTGCCTGTTGTAAATTTAGCTTCATTCAATTCAATTAAAAAAATGAGAAAAACAATAGATTATACAGATTTGCTCACTGGAACAAAAGGCTTCCATTTAAATATGGTTTGATACCAACAAGTCATTTTGATACTCTGTCAAACAAATGCTTTAAAAAATCTTTTATTTTTATAGTGGTATATAATATAGGTTAAAATAGAATTTATGATTAATTACAGATGAGAAAACCGAGGCACTGAGATATGAAAGTATTTAGTTAAAATTATGAAGGAAATTATGTAAACAATCTGAGTTTCCCCTTCTGGATTCCCAAAAAAGGGCTAAAGAACCATTAGAAATTGTTCAGGCTCACAATGCCCAAGTGTGCAGTTGTAGCTGCAGTCATGGATAGTCAAGTGACGATCCAGCTGGTCACAGAAAGTGTGTGGGCTAAACGAAGGGTTGCTGATCCAAATGATTAGAAGAAAAGGAACTCAAATTCTGGACATCAGTTCCTCAACAGCAGAGAAAGAGTCTTTTCCATTACAAGGGGTGTGATAAACTTCAGTTGGGCTGTTATGTAGTTACCTCCTTTCTCTATTCTCTGTCAGTGAAAAGCTCAGATAAGGGTTGAAGCAATTTTAGTTATTATGTAGTCAGGCCCACAGCTCTTGGGACCTCCACTGATGATTTAATTGACCGTCAATTGGGGAGAAACAAATAGACTTGGAGGCCTAAGAAATCACCCCCTAATTACTGCACTAATGGAAGAAATTCATGGGCTTCCTTCCTTCTGAATAGACAGTCTGGTTTTTCAGCCTTCTAAGCATATTTTGTTAAACATTTTCTCCAGTAGCATGTGCAATTCTCCCAATAATATGCTTGTTGACTATGCCTGTATTTTCTCTTATGCAACACAGTCATATTTGATCATTGTATTAGGGGGAAAAGATCATTGTGTTAAGTGTTAATTGAAGTTGACATTTTCTTAGATGGATATATCGTTGACAGAGCCTTCACTGAAGGGGAGATGGGAGTTCTGTTTGAAAATGTTTCTCAAACTTTCCTAATAATATGACTAAGGTGTTGGTTGGTCAAACACTCTGATTTCAAGGCTTCATTTTTGGGGTTACTAATACAGGAGGGTTAAGTATGTCCCTGAACATATATTTTAACAGCCATGTGATTATTGTCATGAGGGAACTGTGAGGGAACAATGCCCTACAGAGTATGATTTTGAGAGATGTTCAGAGAAATGGAGGCTCTGATTCCCAAATATCCCCCATTATTTCTATGAAAGTATTTCTCTTTTTGGTATTACTTTCCCAAACCTTTATTCTGTACCTCCCACTAATTGTCATTCAGTCCCACTTGGCTTTGTTGTTCTTTTTTATAAGACGTATTGTATTGTTTTTGACAGAGAGAGAGAGAGAGAGACAGACAGACAGACAGAAGGAGGAGAGCCCAGAGCAATCTCCATAGTTATATGTCATCAGTTTTCAACATGGTTTTATTTCATACAGGTGGGGAGGGGGTGCCGCAAGGCAGGAACCATGCCGGGGGTCGCTGAACTGGGGCCTTCCACATGAGAAGCTCACCCTCATGAGAACCAAACTAGGGGCCATACCACAGTTCAACATATAGGTCTGCGTGGGCCAGGGCTTGGACCGGAATGGGGACTCGATCCTTGGACCCCAGTGCTGCAAAGCAAGCATTTAACCCTTTGAGCTATCCCAGCGTCCCTCAGTGTGTTGTTCTTACTTCACATTTGTAAAGTCCTCATCACTTCACCTCAGGCTACAATTCCATCCTATTTCAAGTCATTCCCTTTTCACACATTTTCAGTGACAGGGATACTAAACTTTTATCTTCCACACCCATACCAAGCTTTTCAAACCTTTTGACCTTTTTCATGATTTATTTACTGCATGAAATGCCTTCTTTTACCAATTTGTTTATTGTATTCTTATTCTTCCTCAAGATATGACTTCCTTAGAAGTATTCTTCAGCTCCCTCAAGCAGAGTTAATTCTTGCCTCTGTGTTCTCACAGCACTTTGGATATCTCTCATCTGTAATGTAAGCTATGTTGTAATTATTTGTTTACCCATCTATCTCTCCTAGTAGGCAGCATGAATGGGGACAATGCCATCATCTCCAGTGCCTAGCAGAGTGCCAGGTATATATTAGGAATTTTATAAAGATTTGCTGTGTGAACTTTAGATTTTTTAAAGCTATATATTGAATGATTACTATCCAATAAAAATATATGGATGGATTTGTTTACATAGTTCTAGGTATTCATTCATTTACTCATCCATTCATCCATTTATTCAGACAAATATCTACTGAACCCTTAAAATATGCTAAGCATTAGCAATGTGACTTAGTGCTAAGTAAAAAGTAGACATGACCCTTGCCTTCAGTGAGCTTTAAGTAGAGAGAAATACTTTAAAATAATTAATGAATAAAAGGTTCACTACAGTGGAAAATACCAAGACGGATAAGCATAAGGGGGAAACAAAAGTATGTAATAGAGGGTAGGGACCACACCTAATCTGAGTGCTGATAATGAAAGAAATTATCTATGGAGGAAGGAAAATGAAGAGCCTTTCAGTCTCAGGAAAAGGTCTCTGATTCAAAGGCCCTGGTGTGAGAGGAAGTATGATAAGCACAAGGGACTGGAAGATGGATAGTATGTCTGGAGTCAAGAAAGCAAGTGGAGTGATAACCAGAGAAAAGACTGTACACTAGAGCATCTGAGTTATCATGAGTCCTGTTAAGAAGTTTGGTTTTTATTTTAAATGCAGAGGGAAACCAGTGAATAATTAAGTGATTTTGGGGAGTGTGTTGCTGCATTTTTGTGAGGGTTTATATTGGCCATATGATGATTTGCTTTACTTATTTATTTTTGTTTTGACCGTGCAAGCTTCCTCAGAATAGGAACCATGTCTTATATGTCCTAGTGTTCCCAGCATCCAGCACTATATAATACAGTATATGACTAAGAGTTTGTACTTTCTGTTTGAGTTCAGATTCCTGAGAGTGAAGTTTTACATCAACACATTTAGAGAGAGACTTAGCTAACCATATCCACTAGATAGCTTATTTAATGGATAGCTTAATTAATGACTTAATTTGTGCTAAAACTGTGAGAAACATGTTTGACATGGTGATTGGACAGCTGTTTATCCACTACTATTTTAATTGACAAAGTCTATTTCATAAGTGTTTGGGAAGCTAATAGGATTAGTTTCAGAAGAACCTGTTTCTCTTATCCAATAACATTATTTTATCACTCATAATGCTTGAAATCTTACTGTTACATAATTATTTCTATGGCCTTAAAAACCCTTTTGTCTTTAAGAATCCTCTTTGAAAATATAAATACCCAATTGGTGGTAAGAGGTATATTAACTGTATTAACTGATGTCTTTGGAATGCTCTGATGGGGATTAGAACATAAATGAAATATATGTATTAGGACAAGAGCAGGGACATCTGTGATGAGAGAGTGAAGTTTACCAGGTGGCCCATTCCTTAGCTTGCTTCTGTTGTCACCGCTAGACATAAAAGTCATTTTTGAATGATGTCAATAATTGTGCTACTGACCATAGCTAAATCTGTCTGGACTCTGGTTTCACAACAACACGGAGAGTATTTTCCTTCCTAACTTCTAGGATATTATGAAATTTAATGATATCATGAGGGATAGTGCAATGAACTTTGAATGATAAGTCACACTGTCAAGGCTGAGGTGGTGGTACTATCTACTCAAAGTCACAGTGTTTCAGTAGACTTCTCAAATCAACTTTTCAGAAATAATATTATAACAGTGCCTTCTGACTTTCTATGAAATTTTCCAGATTTTTTTGTTTTCCCTACTGCTCAATAAATTCCTCATTACTTGAGGGAACATGAATGAGAGAGTCTTTGTTGAGGTTTTGGAGTGAAGATCATTTTTCTAAAATATTTCATGATGATTTGAAAAATTAAAAGTTTTATGCCTGACAGGGTCACATTCTCACTGTACATATTTTGTGAGCATTTTCCAAATTCTCTCTAGGGTTTTCTAAAGTCTGCCCTGTAGAATTCTACCACATCATTTCATATTCAGTAAATTGTGGCTATGGCAAATCTAATATTAAAATATTTTTAAATGAATAAAGCCATTCTGTTATTAAATATAACTGTTTTATTTCCTCATTTTTACATAAGGCACCATAAATCTTATATGAGGTTTTATAAAATAAAAATCACCAAGGAATAAGGTTCTGATTATTCAAGTGACTACACTAAATACAAATTATCCACTCATTTTTTAACCTCTTTCTCTGAGAAATGCTCATCTCAGGTCTCAATTTGTCTAATAGAGTTTAAGTCAAAGATCAGCAAACCACAAACCAAATCTGGCCAGCAGCCTTTTTCTTTCATTTTTTCTTTTTTTACATTTATTTTTGTTACTGTTTAAGAGAAGGTGAGATAGACAGACAGACAGACAGACAGAGAGAAGGAGAAGGGCCCAGATCAGTCTCTATAGTTACATATCATTAGTTGCAACACAGTTTCATTCCACACAGGTGGATATGGGGCTGCACCAGTCAGGAGCTGAACTGGGGGTCTCCTGCATGGGAAGTGAGAACCTTCATCATAAGTCTCTATGATTATCAGTTGCACTGAAGTTCAGCATACGGGCTTGCATGGGCCAGGCTGGGCTTCCATCCCCATACCTCATGGTTGCAGGGCAAGCACTCAATCTGTTGAGCTATCCTTGCATCCCCAGTAGCAATTTTCTATAAACACATTTTATTGGCACATAGCTGTAACTGTTTCTTTAAGTATCGTCGGAGAAATAGACTGAAGAAAAAATATGTAGTCAAGCTGCTAAATTACCAAAAATGAGTATGCTGATATATGAGGAAATATTTTATTCTTGTTTTCACTAGCCTAGCCTAAGAACTTAAACTTTTGAACTCTATAGTTTAAAAATTTATTTTTATTGATTTTGACACACACACAGATACATAGACAGAGAGAAAGGGGAGGGCCCAGAACAGTCTCCATAGTTGCACATCATTGAGTTTTCCACATAGTTTCATTCCACAGGAGGACATGGGGCTACACAGGCCAGGAACTGGGCCAGGGTCTCATCCTGGTGAGATCTGAACTGGGGGGCACTCCCCAGTTCAGCATATGGGTCCGCACAGGCCAGGGCCGGGATTCGATCCTCGGTCCCCGGGGCTGCAAAGTGAGCACTCAACCCACTGAGCCATCCCAGCTTCCCCAAGAATTTGATAGTTTAGAGTCAATATCTGGATATACATCAAATCTCTAGATAACTCTCTGATTATTCCCTGAAGAACTTAGCAAAGAATGTTTATGTATCCAGATTGCCTGACATCCATTCTCCAGAGGACTGTTTCTAGAAAACTACCATCATGAACCAATCAAGAGGCTAAGAATGTGGACTAATTGTTCTCCAGAATGTACTTTTTTTTTTTTTTAAACTATAAGAATGCTTGGCTTTTCATTCTTTTGCATACTTTGGGTATTGCCAGTTGTGTTTCTAATTTGTAAACCCTGAGAAAATTACAGAAATGTTTCTAATTTATTTCTAGCCAAGGGCTCCAGAATCTTCTTGAGAGCATATATATGCCTATGCTGCTTCCGTGCTACAATAGTAGAGTTTAATAGTTTCAGCAGAGAACATGTGGCTTGCAGAGGTGAAAACATTTAGTCTGGCTTGTTATACAAAATTTGCTGATCCTGATCTAAGATATAATTCTTACATCCTGTAACTATCAATTAAGCTAGGGGGTCCTTGAAAGCACAGACTAGATTGGATTTCTTTTTCTAGCATTAGTACCTATCCCAATGTCTTGTTGGAAAGAAGTACAGGAATTCAGAATAAATGAAAGTACCATAATCTATCCATATAAACAATAATGTTCTCCCACCTCAAACCTTAAAGAATATAGGAAAGAATCATTGAAAACCAGATATAGGGTGCTTTTTTTTTTTAATCAGGACAATTTTGGATTGCTTTTTATAAAAATCTGTTTAATAGGACAAATTCTAATTTTGGTGAAATGCAAAATATTGCTTTTGTTCTCGTTCCAGCAATAAGTATGGGAAAGCAGGGATGTGAGGAAAGGTTCAATGTGACTTTTCTGCCCCAAGGGGATTTTCTTACTTAATGATTTCCCAAGTCTTTATGAGGATGTCCCAGTGTCAGGACCCTGGATGCTTAGCCGAGGAGTAGCTAAGTGCACATGTGGGGAATATGAGAATTCCTCACTCACTCTTCCAGCAGGCAAATTCTGCCTTAATGTTTTGTATCACATGAGAAAGGAGGCTTTGGGGAAGAATTGTAGACAGTTCTCGGTACTCTTCTACCTTCTTTGAATGCTGTTGTTTGACTTTCCTACATATGTAAAAATGGGAAATGTCTGGAGTACAGATTAGTTTTTTAAATAAGTTTACATATCTAATACCTTCTTTGAGTAGATATTGAAAAAGACTCATGAAAGCATTCTGGCTAGTTTCCTTAATAATCAAGCCAGAAGTGGCAAATATATATAAAGTTTATTACCACTTTGCTCCTTTCTAACCCTTCCACTGTTAGACATCACTAATAGATCACCGTATTCTTTCAGACAAGGCTTCAGAATCTTTCTTAAAATGTTCCAAGTAGCCACCACCAATTAGTCAGAATTGGCATATGAAGCAAAACCTTACTTTTCAAAGCTGGTTTTATATATTTCTAAACGCGAGAATCTTATTCCACCTTCTATTTCTCCCCTAGCTCCTCATGAAGTAATTGATCAAGGCCATAAAGGCAAAAACAGGGGAGGCCTGGCAAGGCATTCTCAGCAGAGTGCAGAGCACAAGCAAAGGAGTGAGAGAACCAGATGGAATAAAGCATAGTGTGCATTGGAAAGTCACACAAAATGAATTTGGAATAGGAGGGAGAAGGTGAAGAAAGGTGGACATTTGCATCCAAGTCAGGATATTTGAATGTGATTAAGAAAGTCAGTGTTCCCCAAGGCTGGGACAAGTATCAGTCAGGGTTCTCCAGAGAAACAAGTAGGGTAGGATATGTATGCACACACACACACACACACACACACACACACACACACACCACAATGAGAGAAGAAACACACAGACAAAGGAGTGGACCTGGGGTTTATTTAAAAAAATTGGCTCATTTGATTATAAAAGCTGGCACACTCAAAATCTGCAGAGCAGGCCAGCAGTTGAAGTTCCTGCAGATGAGAGTGTCATGGGCTGGAATTTGAAGTCAATTGAGAGGCAGAATTCTTTCCTCTTCAGACAACCTCAGTCTTTTCTCTCAAGCCCTTCAACTGATTGGATGAGGCCTGTACACATTATGAGGGTCATTGGCTTTACTCAAGTCTGTTGATTTTAGTGATAATCACATCTAAAAAACACTGACTATAACACTGGCATTTGACCAAACAATGGGGTACCACAGCTTATTCAAGGTGACACAATAAAATTAACCATCATATGAAATACTACCACTTTGTCAACATGGATGGATTTGGAGAATATCATCCTAAGAGACATAAGTCAAACCGAAAAAGTTAAGAACCAAATGAATTCACCTATATGTGGGATATAAAATTGAAAGCAACAAAGAAACATGACAAACAAAGTAACAAAAACTCATTGACACAGACAACAGTTTAGTGGTTACCGGAGGTGACGGGGAAATGGGATTGGAAGAGAAGGGTGGAGGGATCAAATACATGGTAATGAAGGAGAGCTGCCTTTGGGTGGTATATTATAGAATCGTACACCTGAAACCTATGTAATTTTACTGACCAATGTCACCCCACTACATTAGTAAAACTAATATCTAGAAAAATAAATAGAATAAAATTAACCATCACAATCAGCAAAGGTAATTTTTAGTGAAAGACAGATTGTCTTTTTGAATTATATTATATATATTGTGAGGGCTAAAAAAAAAAATTTTTTTTTCCATCTTCTAAGTTCTTCTAGCTGGGCTAGAAATCAAATTAAGACACAGATTAACAGAAGAAAATCAAAATTCTAGTACACACACAAGGGGAATTCACATAGGCATGAAAATTCCAAAGACAATGAAGCGACATTGGGTGTAAAAGACATTATGGGCAAAGGATAAAGAAGGAGTAGGGATATTACATGGCAGGCCAGTTCTTACTGGGCAACTCTGAGACAGTGGGGCATGGGGTATCTAGCTAATAGGTGACTGTCTAATGTCCTCTTTTTTACCACACTTAATTCAAATTAAGCTAAGGCAACATTCTAAGACTTCTTTCCTGAAGCAGGTTTCTCTGTCTGAATTTCAAGAAAAGGTTCATTCTGGGTGTTTTTTCTTAATAAACAGCTTGAAATCAATATCCCAAAAAACACCCTAAAGGTGATGAAATTTAGATTTCCATTAATATTTTAATTTCATTTATATAAAACTTCTAATGTCATAGAAATTGCCAGTTAGCAAAAAACAAATAACAACAACAAAAAACAAAATTAAAAAGTGACTTTATAATTACAAAAATGCATAAGCAAGACATGAAAACATACATCTGATCAGAAATGTACACACATTTTCATAGCAGGTTTATTCATAATAGCTAAATAGTGGAAACACCCAAATGCTTGTCAACTGATCAATGTATAAACAACATGCAGTATCTCCATACACAGGGACATTATTTGCCATGAAAAGGAATGAAATACTGATACATGAACAGAGACGAACCTAGAAAACATGCTAAGAGAACGAGGCCAGATGTAAATGGCCACATACTGCATGATTCTGTTTGTACGTAATGTCCAGACTTCACCAATCTATAGAGAAAGTAGATAAGTGGTAACCTGGGGCTGGAGGAAATAAGAAGATTGAAGAGTGAAGGCTAAAGGGAACAGAGTTTCTTTCTGAGTGTTGAATATGTTCTAAAATTGATTGTGGTGATGGCTGCACAGCATTGTGAATACTCTAAAAACCATTGACTTGTATACCTTTAATATGTGAATTGTATGGTATGTGCTTGTATCTCAAAAAGTTTTTTTTTCTTTTTTTTTAGTGAAGTTTATAGGAGCTCCATTCATACTTACCAAATCTAGGAAGCAACTAAAATGCCAAGTGTGAAGGGATAAAGCAACCATGGTATGTACACATCATGGGATATTATTCAGCACTAAAAAGAAATGAGCTATTAAGCCATGAAAACACTTGGATGAACATTCATTGCATATTACTATGTAAAAAACAAAAACAAAAAGAAAAAAAACCCCACCAATCTGCAAAGGCTATGCACTGTGTGATTCCAAATAGATGATATTCTAGAAAGGCAACATTCTGGGGACAGTGAAAAGATAGTGAGTGACCATGTTAGAGGGTAAGATGGGATGAACAGGAAGAAAGCAGAGGATTTTCAGGGCAGTGAACTTACTCTGCCTGATATTATAATGGGGGACACACGTCATTATACGTTTATCTAAACCCAGAGAATGTACAACACCAAGAGTGAGCCCTATGTAAATGATAGATGTTGAGTTGATAATGATGCGTTCATGTAGGTCATAGATTCTAAAAATGTCCCAGTCTGTTGTTGGATGGTGACAGTGGGGAAAAGTAGGTGTGTGTGTGTCTGAGTGTGTGTGTTTCTCTGTGTGTGTGTGTGTGTGTGTGTGTGTACATGCACTGACTGAGGGGACTTCAGGAACATATCAGAACTGTGTACTAATTGCTTACTTTTTCCACGAAGCTAAAATGCTCTAAAAAATAAAGTCTAAAGAAAGAAAGAGGAAAACAAGGAGGAGGAAGGAGAAGGGAAAGGGAAAGACAATCTCACAAGGCCCATCAGTGCCACCAACTCTGAGTTTTTCCTGGCCCCTCTTGCCTCTCTGTCTTGGCCAAATAATTGCTCCTTTTTCGGTGTCTGCATTGTGTTCTTATCCCTACCGCTTTACAATTCCTATCACTTTATTCTAGTTGTATGCATTGTCTCAGGAAAAGCAAATTTCAAGGACCCACAAGAGCCATCAGGTGACTCTGATTAAGGCTAGATCTGCCATAAGGCTTTGGCAATCCTAGGTTCTGCCCTGCCACCAGAGGACTAAGAGCATCAATAGCTTAGCAAAAGGTAACCTATAACACCATAGTGGAGTATTATGGACTGGATGTTTGTATTCCCCCCAAAATCACATGTTGAAACCTGAAATTCAATTTGATGTTACTAGGAGATGGGTCCTTTGGGCTGTGATTAGGTCATGAGGCTGAAGCCCTCATAAATGGGAGTTTTGCCTTTTGAAAAGAGGCCCCAGAGAACTTCCTCACCACCACCACCACCACCCCCTTTTTTTTTTTACCGTATTAGTTGGTAGGGAGAAGACAGGTGTCTGTGCACCAGAAAGTGGGCCTCACCAAACACTTAATCTGCTGGTACCTTGATCTTAGACTTCATAGCCTCTAGAACTATGTGAAATAATTACTCATTGTTTAAGGCCCTGGTCGACAGTATTTTTATTAGAGCAATCTGAAATATTATGGGGATTTGTAGAGCTGTTAGAAAATCAATGTAGACATCAGGGTCTGTCAGTATTTTAGAAAGACTGAGGAGTAAACATATAAAATAATGAAAGATTAGAATAAAAAGAGAAGATATTTTATTTTGAACATACTTGATTGGTTTGTCAAAAGCTCTGTGTATGTGTATGTGGTGTGTGTGTGTTTAGTATGTCCCAAAAGTATTTGTGCATTTTAAGCTTCACTAACTTCCCAGCAATAAATGTGACAGACTAAGATCATTCGAAGGTGTAATTATTTACATTTATTTTATACTGATTTCAGTTTTGTTAATGTTGAAGAATGAATTATTTGTTCTAATGACTTGTCATCTTCTCTGCTGGAAGAGAGTAATGTTTAACTGAAACAAAAAACTAAAATTTGCTATTCAACATTCAGACAACCTAGTATAAAGAAATTTAAATCCTCTATTTGGGTCTGTGTAAGGTAAAACATTTTCTAGGAAAGATGTATTTGAGAAAATATATGATCCTGAGTGTAAATATCTGGGTATCAGCAACCATTTCAGATAGTGGATGGGGTAAATCCCAAGTCAAGTTCTCCAAACAGTAAAAGGGAACCCCAGTTATAGATGAAACATGCAAAATATTTCATTAAGGTAAATATATGATATGATGAAAGGAGGATTGGAAAATAGGATGGCACATAGGGCAGAAGCACCTAGAGGTCCAAGAGGGGTGGAGGGATCCGCTGGGCTGCTGGGTGGGGGAGGGACGGTGTCACAACCCTTTGTGACTCATCAATGGTCCATGATGCAGCCTGGCAATAAAGTCAGAAGTCTGCCCTCTCAGAACTCAGTTGCCTCTGGCAGCTTAGCGATTCAGATAATGGAATTTATGTTGTGGGGTGTTTTCCCATTTTTGAAGAGCTACATTGACATGTATGAGCTTTGGCTTCCTAGATGTCAGCCTCACCTGCCTATGTGAATTGTGGTTGCTCCATCTGATCCTGTCC